>LJIJ01002807.1:0-23498 GCA_001718145.1 Orchesella cincta
CATTTTCCAAGGGATTCAGCAGGGGTTTCCGTTGACGTCTTGAAAAACCGGGCTGCCCAAAAGCTTGTGTCGGCGTCGGATTATTGGATGTTCCGGAAAACTGTAAGTAGAATTCAGGTTTTGCTTTCATTTTCATAAAATTGGCGTGTTTAGTTAAATTGCATGATTTAATCTATTTTAGTTCACGACTCAAATGTGTCTTAACATCTTGGCGGAGTACGCGTTTCAACTGACAAGCTTAAGACCTGAGGGGTTGAACATTCATCCGGATACTGGATTGGTCAACATTTCCTACTTAAATTTGACACGGATGCTTCTCAGCTTCCCGTGCCATTTAGGCTGACTTCAAACTTGTACGAGTTTATGACTGCGAATGGTGTGACTGGCCCACTGACGTTTGGACTTAAGGCAATGGCCAAATGCCTCACTTATCCTAATTATGAACTCGAGGCTATTCTCCGACCAATTTGGAAGGACGAAATGCTAGCGAATTTGAAGAGGAACGTGGGTAAAAAGGATCTCGGCTGGGAAACACCGATGGCGACTTATGATCCTAAAACGGTGACAGATTTGGTGAATAATGCTGTAAGCGCTATTATGACTCGCTTGTCTGGAATAACTGTAGGAAAGGTAGGAAATGTGCAGTCATATTTTATAGTTAACTTAACTTTATTTACTTGCTTTATCATATCATTCTTGTCTATCATAGGTGAACGAACTGATAGCTGCTGCAAGCAGTGTTGACAATTTATGTCGACGGACCCTTCCTCCTATCCTTGGTTGTAGTTTGTAATATATTGTGTGCTACGAGCCTAATTTTACTTACCTTTCTCTGTATTGATGTTTAATTGTAGCCATTAATTATAGTACTATTCAGATATTATTAAAATTGATTAAATATGATGAAAATATCAATCCGTACTAAACCGTTCTCTTCTGGCATTTAAAATAAAACTGTCAACCAACAACATATAGCTTATCGTAATAATTATGAGGTCTTTGGAACTTCATGCATTGAAATGAAGGTAGTGGTGCACCGTGCACGTCTCCTCCTCCATCCTAGTCATTGAGCCGAGAATTAAAAATCTGAGAGCGCGAGTAATATTCCCCATTTCTAATGGCTGGACACAATTTGCAAAAACAAAAGACTTGCTGTAAAATCCCAAATAAGTGCATTTCGAGCTTCCAAAGGCTTTTAATTGCTGCCCAATTCTTTAATATCCATTTGTTAGTTTGTTTTAACTAAGTTTGTCAACAAATTGAAGTAAATATGGATCTGATGGACGTCGCCGGCGCTGACATCCATGCACCACCGGAACCAGCTGAGAGAGGAGTGTGAGGACCAGTTTCCGGATGGTGGCCTTCCGGAGGTGACACACTTATCTTAAAATTGACAGCGTGAAAGGAAACTACAGTTTTATCCAAACTACAGTTTTATCCAAACTACAGGTTTTTCCCTTCATTTCTTGTAGATATGGCTAAACGTGTCCGCTAAAATTGGATCCAAAGGATAAACCCGCATTTTCCCGGAGCTTCATCTGTGTGCATGATATGATGGAGGCAAAGAGGACCAAATTCTCGTCAGTGAGGTAAGAAAGTTACCCCAGAATTTACCTTGCTTCATAAGAAAGTATATAATTGATAAGCTGCTCATTTCTTTGGAAAAACTAGATTTCACCCCTGCTAATCGAGGCACTTCCAGAAAGAAACTTGCTCCAGTGTCGTGAACTCTGCCAGGCTACGGAGGAGGAGTGGATCCACCATAATAAGAGCCTTTCATCCACCGCTCCTTGTATCCAAACGTTTGCTAACGACTTCCGGAACTCCGAAAAGGTTCAAGAGTTTATGGAGGAGATGAGGGGACATCCTGGGAATCCATTCCCGAGCAGAAGCATCAGAGTATCCTACTCATTCGATGATGAAGACGGGGAAAGGGGAGACGAGTGGGCTGTTAGGTGGAGGGACTACATAACCAACATCGGTTTACTCCTGGAACAGTTCGGGTCACATGTTCATTTTGCCGAAATCTTTTTTAATGTGGATTATGATTCACCAGCTGAACTCGACCCTCAAGGCCCGGAGATTGATGCACTTTTAAGGGAGGCGCTGATCCTTCTTCCGAACCTCAAGGTAGTTAGTATCTCTGGCGAGTGCATCAGCCCACTTCAAAACCAGGATGTAAGAGAGTTTTACAGACTAAATCCACTACCTCGGCTGGAGCATTTAGAATTGGTGGACTTACCTAATGGAAGCTCCGCAATGGTTGACGAATTTCTGAAGTGCTGCTGTGTTCCTCAGAACATCAAACTTCTCAGCTACCACCATGGTAGAATATATGGAGACCGTCTCATCTTTTCTGAAGCAGTATATGGATTTGTCAATTTGGAGGTGCTCAAAGTTCCCATTCTTCTCCGTCAATTGAAGAGACTCGCTCACTTGGACCAGAGGCCACCCCTGAGGATACTGGAATTGTCATTCGAAGATGGCCTGCACGATTTGCAAGTTGTATTTTCTCTGTTGGAACAATTTTCGGAGACCCTCACACTATTCAGAGCATTCTCGATCATCTGTGGGAGGAATATTGGGGGACAGTTCACGTGCAATCTGCCTAATTTGAAGAAACTTTTCTTTGATGAGTATTGGGGACCACCTGAGCTGCTTTTTCAATTTAAGGCTGTTAACCACTTGCAAATATATCGGATGAAGGATGCGAATAGACGAGTTGTTCGGGATTTGGAGACGAGAATGAATGCTTCCAACATTTGGATGATGATGCCTTCTCTCCAGAAGATGACTTTGGGGGATAGGTTTGTGTTACAGGAAAGGGATGATGGGCTCAAGTGGAAGTCGATGTCTTGGAATTTCCGCTCGGTCTTGATGGAGATGGTGACTTCTACATATATGGACTACTTTTCTGGCAGTCTGTTTTGAGCTGCGAATCCTACTTTTATCATCGCTATACATTTATATTATGCTAAAATTTTTAGCCTAAAAATCGTTGTAATTATATTTTACTAAGCATTTAATTGAAGATAAAGTAAAAGGTGCTTGTACAGTTTAATAAATTCAATGAAATGATCGTATAATTATGCATGGTGTGGTTCATTGGATGTATATAAATAGTCAATTTACTCGTAACTAGTTGATGTCACATCCAAGCTTTTAGCTTGCATTGGGGTAATGTAAGACATTAAACTTTCCCTTGCCATTTTTGTTAGAATTGTTGGTAAATTGAGCATGAACAACTTAAATTACATTACACAACAATAAACTTATTCAACAACTTGCTGTTTCACATTAAGCATCATGTTACGTAACATTACTTGAGCATTGGTTTATTTCTTATCAGGTCGAAAACAAACAGATAGGAAATGAAACTAACACCTTCATTGACCGATATGTATCCGGTTTGGATACCTACAACAAACTCCTACAATATAATCATTCCATGGTACGATAAGGTACTGTAAATAAACGACTGTTTACTTATAAAACAAACTGTGATCATCACATTGACCAAGATTGGGGATGAATGAAACTTAATCGAATTGAAAAGCAGTTGCAAATTTTTAGCCTCTCCTAAGTTAAATTTATTTTTCTCGGAGCCTGACTAGAAAATGGAGAAGTGTGAGCTTGTGTTCTATATTATTTTAGTATCAATGACACAGTTGCAGTTAACTTTACCACAGGCATTCTTGCAGAGTGGAGCATTTTATCACATTAAAAACGCGCTTGACCATTCGGTATGTGATTTATTTTAGCAAAGTATGTTACCTATTCACAAACCAAGACTAAAATTGATCTGATCATGTATTTTTTCCAGTATCTTCGCATTGATACATTGGGATCACCTTGCAGAAACCTTGGTTCTGTAGGAACATCATCCTCACTAGATACAAATTCAGCAGCATACCGTTGGAAATATATTGTTCTCTTTGAGAACGTCACATTTTTAGACGTTGAATGGACAGAACAGAAAATACAACTTAATGAGATTAGCAGAGCCGCAAGTCAGTCCCATTGCTATCCCCTCTACCGACGCTTCAATATCACCGAAGTCCAGGTGAATCTCTACAAGTTGCAAAATATTGAGGATGGCAATTGTTTGGTTTCAAATGGGTGAGTTTTATTTAAAAATGGCAATTTCAACATGACTCTACAAATATATCATGATGAATTAATTGCAGCAACGGAAGCCAAGCTTCGTGGGCCACTTGTAACAAGATGTGGAGCCAACAATGGGAATTCCTAAAAGTGTAAATCCATCAGTATCAAAATCAGGAACATTTTAAAGTACAATACCTCAAAATAAAGTTTATGCATGTATGAATAAGCTACAACAAAATAGTGTTTGTTGTTCCAACTTTGATAATACAAATAAAGGGATAGTTTTTATACAGAAGGAAACCAGTACTAACTTATGTTATGCAAAATACAAAGCATTTATCATGTATCAATGATATAATACAAACAGATAGTAGCAAAGCTATGCAAACTAGATAGTTTACTGAGCATACCTCGTTTTTGCATTGTTTTGGCATCCCGACAGCTTGTACTACTATGTAATTTAGTAATAAGGTGCTTGAAACACCATGCACTATTATGAGTAGAATAAATTGTCTTCATTGTTATTTTTAATTGGTTGATTAAAAGTCGTTAATAAATTGTAAATAGCCATGACATGGGCTGCAAATTACATATTTATTAAGCATGCCTAAATGAACAGAACAATTAAAAATTTATTAAACGATTAAACATTAAGGTTAGTTTAAGTGGAGGTCATCAAGCTGGAAGTAAGAATTCTAACTGCTTCGTCGCCTTCACTGCCATTCACCTGGAAAACAATCAAAAGTATTTAAAGTTAAGCTGAACCACGAAAAAAGTCAATGTAAAATGTAGTTCTACCTTGAGTTGAAGACGACTCAATTGCGATGTAAGGCTTTTAACTTCATCCACCTGAAAAATAATTATTTTCAGATTATAAATCAGTTGCAGGTACAAGGGCTACAAATGAAATGATATTTCAGTTACAGAGTCAAGAACTGATTCCAAATGGGATGGGAGTTCCTTTGTTGCTTCGAAAGGTTCGATATGGAGAACTTTAAGATTCTTCCAGTTATCAATAACAGCTTTCACACCAGCGCTGTCTAATCCAAGCCGAAGTGTCCTTAAATTTGGCATCACTCGTGCCAACTGATTCACTTCTTTTTGATAGCAAAACGCATCGCCCTCCAGGAACTCCTCCAAGCTGAGAATCACGACACCTTCCAACTCATCGAAATCTGTGCTGTTCACAAGGGAAACGGAGTCCACAGGCTGCACTCCTTCCAGAAGCTCTGCTCCCATGAAAGGTTTGTTGCACAGTTGAACTGCAATTAATGCAAAGTTATTAGCTTATTTTTCCTTTTCTCCCTTCAATATAAACTTTCTTAGACTAATACTTACTTTCGGGATCAACAGTTCGGAAACACTTCAAGTTAGGCGTGTAAATCAGGAAGCGTAGACTAGAGCAAATAGGACCAACTAAAGTGAGTTGTTCCAACCGCTTCATCTGGACCCGAAATGGGAAGTTGTCATATGGTTGCGCATATGAAGTTCGAAACACCTTCAGATTTTGAATGGTGGCTGAATGAATTTCCAGCAGTTTCTCGAATGTCCTTTCGCTTGTCATCAGGCCAGTCGATGCGGCGGCGGCGGCAAGTCGCAATAGAGTTGCTGGAAAATTCGGGCAGGGAAATGAACGCTGGCAGGTGTTAGTCTAACATCATTAATAACGATTTTAATTATTTCATATTCATGTTATTTATGTGTTTGTGGTACTCTACTTTGGTCAACTTACGGCTAACAAAATCCAAAGACACGACGACCAACTGGTCCACTCTGGGTAACAATCCACTGTAGCCTCGTCGTAGCACATCAACGGGTTTCCGCAGAAGGCGACTTCTGAGATCAGTTGCGGACAGTGACGACTCTCACAGCGCGAGGCACGTATTATGCTACAAACCAACATTTACTAAACTTGCGCATGTTGTCCGTTTTCCTCCAGTAGAGCGTTGCTGTCCGCTGCCGCGCGCGACATTTTGCAGAAACGTGCGAGCGATTAAGACGTAACCTTGAGGTTAACGGAAAGCGAACAAGAAAAGCTGTGGCTTTTCTGTGCACAGATTTGCGTCTCCAAAGTTTACATGGGCTCCTTTCCTCAGCCTTGCCGGTTTTCAGACGAGCGAGGTATAGGACAACGGTGCTGCAGGCGGATCCACTGCTGCAGGGAGCTTTGTGGCTCTGTGAGGTTAACGAACGATGGAATGGGTGGAAAAACGCTGTGGTTGCGAAACGTTGGAAACTAGAAAGTCTTCGAGGCGACAGGACCTAAGTTTCTCTGGCATGACAAGGGTCTTGACGATGTTGTCAATTCCTTGCATCTGGTCCGTAGAGCCCACCGGGTGCAGGATGTTTGCATAAGAAAGGACGGTCTGCGCCTGGAAAGAAAATTATACTGTGTTTTGAAAATTCCACTCTTTACGAATGAATGTACTTTGCTCGGGATCTATAGCAGAGATGACGGCGGGATGCCATATCATAGCGGAGAGAGTTGAGTGAATATGCTGGTCATACGACAGAAGGCAGCCAGCATGCTTCAAGAACCCTACTTGGAGTGGCAATTCTGGCATTGTTAGGATGCGGATAGCCACAAAGATGTGTTGATGGACGGGCTTCTGTTGCCTGTAACTTTTCTCCACGAGGAAGGCAGCCTGTGACGAGGAAACGGCGACTTTCAAAAGCAGGATGCTCCGAATTACTTCAAAAGTGCCGTGAGACCATCGGCTTTTTAGGCCCATGATGCATTCGCAGTCCTTCTTCTTCCGTCTTGGTTTGCTCTTGTTTAACCGGGTAGTTTCATCCTTACGGGAGTAGTTGGTAAGATCGAGACCAACTGAGCGTCCAACTCCGCCTCTCACCTCCCGTTTGAGGGCGACCCCGTCTTTTCTCTAAAAGGTTCCATTTAATTCTTATCAATGGCTGATAAAGGAAAATAGATAGATGCTAGCTCAAAATAAAGATAAGAGGAGAATTCGCTAAAATACTGCTTGATAAACCTCTAGGCCAACACTACTAAACTGGCAATTGAGCCGAAGTTGAAGATCTGAATGCTTTAAAAATAAGTTTGGACATCGGTTGGGTGCCATGAATACATACATATAACTTCACATCAATGATTTCCCCTCCGCCCGCCGCAAGATGTCTTTCTAGCTCCAATGATTCATATGCCAACAATGGATTCTGTTGTTACTGCTTTGTGACGGCCATCAGAAATTCATCGCAGCCAAACCAAGATATTGAACTTGAACTTAAAAGTCAGCAAACTTTTTGCAAGTAAAACACTCGGTTAGAGTCAACGCCCATCTTTCCGAGAAGACTCTGTAAGTTAAAAGTACTGAACAGTACCTAACATTAAAGCTCAATTGAACTCATAATTCAAAGACCATGATCATGACAAACAAGCAAATAAAGCTGATGCTTAAACAAAAACTAACTCCTGCAGTGTGGCGTATGACCCACTCTTATGCTTTGCAAAATTATTATAGTTTGGAGGTCCCATTGCCAACGCAGTGATAGACAAAGTGTCCCCTCTTGTTCCCTGCTTGTCTTTCTATTCTCCACTTGCCCTTGTCAAGGCTCTCGGTATATGGCGCAACAACCTACTTTCTACTAGATGAGGAGCGACATCGCCTCAACTATTTCGAATATATTGTCGTCCGCACCAGCTTATCGGAAGCGTGGGAAGCTTTACCAAACAAGAAAGAGTATGTGATCTCTCAAGGGCTAAAATCCGACACGTTTTTTGACGGTGGAATGGCATGCAAAGTCAAACTTCACATTGAGCTCCTCCGATTTGACGTGAAGGATGTGGTTCTCTGCTTGTTCAAGGATGAATGGGAGGACGATGAAGTTGTTGAGGTAATTGTCAAGTCGTTAAATTCACTTTTTGGGCTATTTTTCTAAATCTCAATATTAAATCTTATTCAGAAACTGAAAGTGGAAATAAATGGACATAAGCTTGACGCCAAGGCGTTCCACGAAAAAGTCAAGCCTATCACTGGATACGTTTTATACAAAGAAGCTTCATTAGTAACTGGATATATCATTGACAGGTAATTGAAAAATATGCGAAACAATTTGTATGAAAAAGTATTTTTAAAGACTATTAACGTTTGAAAAAAATTATCTAGCATTTTTTATGGACAAGTTCGCCTTCTGGATAAATTTCGTAACCACTTTGTCGTCTTCTACATTGAGCCCTTTTCATTGGGACCTCTTTATGATAACAAGTTAACAGAACAAATGGTTAAAGATAAAGCAGCTGGAAGTAGTCCGCAAGCAACCTCCATGCTTTTTGAGTATGTCGCACATACAGAGCTTTCCTCAAGATCCCCGAATAGGATTAAGCTTCCATATGATGTCAATTTTACAACACCATCGGTTGATAATTTGACTACCTCATCCACCACTCCATCAACTACTAATTATGATGGCGATGATGAACCTTCATCAACCACGATAAAAGCGGGGGCTTTTGGATTACACTCGACGACACGAAACCCTAACTTTCATTCCTCTACAGTTGGCCCGGTATGTAATTCATGTTGATTAAGTTTTTAATGCAGTTTTATTTAGTATAAATTTGATTTTATGGTTATTTTAGGGCTTTCGTTCGACGACCATATCAGCAACCCATAAAGGATCCCGTATTCGCTCCTCAACAATGAAACCTTCTCGCCTCCGCAGTACAACTTTGGATCCTGCCATGAAAAACTTTCATATGACGACATTAGATCGCAACGCAATTTCTTCTGATTCCACCACTTCCACGACGGACTCTTCATTGGGAAACTCGAGTTGGCCTGACGAGCCAGATTCCACAACGGTTCGGAATGCCCCAATGAAATCATCCACGGTTTTGCCTCACAGCCATCCGCCAGCACCAGCGATGGCGATAAAATCCACGACCGTTTTACCCGGACCGACCACAGAAAACACTCAAGGGGTGGATCAAACTGATGAGTCACAGTCTCAGGAGCAGGTATCGACTAACGAAAATATTGCACCCATTGGTTATCTTGTGTATGACATTCCAGACAATCTTTTCCAACAACCTAATCCATCTCCGTTCCAGCAGTTGACTGATCAAATGCTCGTGGGCTACATCCCTTATGACGTGCAAACTAATGAGGGGTTTCAGGCTAATGTTGAGAATGACAGTGATGAGGATGATGATGAGGATGATGATGACACCACTGCCGAGGAGGAGGATAATGGCGTTGCTACAAATTCCGGATATGTTCCTCAAAGTCCCTCAGGTTCTGGGAGATCGGGAAGCTCGGTTGTGATGAGTTTAGATAACTCAATCACGAATAACATCCCAATTAATTTAAACATAATAAAAATGTTTCCAAAAAACGTAACGAAGAGGGAAGTAGCTAGAAATCCCCGTCTTAAAAGGAAACTCAAACGAACTCAAGCAAAGCACGTGTCTGTGATCCCTCGTCCTCTTTTCCGTTCCAGACAAAAGAAAAATCCAAGACAATTGCATAGGTTCAAGAGGGCTAAAAGAGATTTGACGAAAGCCAGACCAAAGCCACTCGCACGCGTATTTTTCAGTAGAAGTTCGATTCTTGATGATGATGATATTATTGAGGAAATTGTCTACCCCAAAGGTCGGCTAAACAGAGGATCGGTGGACGTTTTTGATTACATGAGGTTGGTGCAGTTTCTAAATGCAAGGGATTTTTAACAGGGAAATCAAAGTGTTACATGAAAATTCTTGTAAATCTGTGCACTTTCAGAGAGGATGCGTTACTCTGCAAATTATGCATCTGGCTTCAGCCTGAATTTGCCAAAAAGTTTGGATTCATGCACGACGAGCATTACGGAGCTGCAGAAATAGTTGACATAGTTCGCTACTTGAACTGGGTATTTCGTCCCATGGACTTTAGCATGGACTATAAAATAGAGAATGTGGGTTTTAGAGCTGGCCACGTTATCGTTTCGGGGATTCCGGATATTGACTCCATTTCTGATGCGCAGTGGCTGGACCAACAAGCCAGTGGGGATATCAAGTTATGAACGCGCTGACACCAAAGTTTGAACCGGATTGTTGCGTTATTTTAGCTTATATTTATAAAAGCATGTCGCCGTACGGATCTTTATCATTTCGAAGTAAGTTTGTGATGAAAAACAAGTTCATTTAATATGGGTGCATTGCTAAATTACGGGTTAATTTTGTAGGAGGAATGTGCGCACCTGGCAAAAACTTGGGAATTATAACTGGAAATTTTCATGGACATAAAATAGCCAAGTTTGATGTCTACCGATCGACAGCTCACGCTTTGGGACATTTGATGGGAGCTCTGAATGATGATGATGGTGATGTTGACTGTCATGAAGAAAATCCGCAACCTTACATGAACCCTTTTATTATGCATGCCACTCATCAACTTAATGTGGGTGTACGACCTAATTCCATGAGAATGTCGTTTTGTGCCAGGATGAAAATAGCGGTGTTTATGGGATCCAGTTTTACAAATTGTTTGGTGCCAAGGGAAGGACCTTATTGTGGGAACGGTAAGTCGCAGGTTTTTGAAGCATTTGAACCATTTTAAGTTCATTTGGAAATATCAATTGGCATGCGAATCATTCCGATTGGGGCAATGAGAGAATAGGCTTTTTTGCTTGAAGAACTACCGTTTTTTCTAGGTTTACTGTCTAATTAATCTGAAAACTCGTACTATCTAACTTTAAAATATTCTTAACTAGTATTCTTTGAAATTCAACGAATTATCAAAATGTTATTTTGGCTTTTAAGTCTTTAGTTTTAACAGCAAAATAATTAACTTATAATTATAATACTAATATATATGGGGTTAGGCATCCTGGAACCTGGTGAAGAGTGCGATTGTGGAGCCCCTTGGCAATGTGTTTATCAACACCAATGTTGCGGAATGCGGGACAGTTTTAGTCCCTGTAAAATAATCAGCAAGATTCCCGGAGAAATATGCTCCGTTCCGGCCATGATGGATGAACCACCGTAGGAAAATGGGAGATGTATTTAGGTTAATACTGGATAAAAATATAGTAATAACATGTATATTTTTGCTGTGATATAATTAAAAGTAGTTCTAAAGATTGTGTAAACTCATGAAATGAAATATTCCAAAATAAATTGAAATTGGGGGAAAGTGAGACATGGTTGAAAAGTTGATTAAAATCTTTCCAAACGAGTTATTGTTAAAAATAATTTTTCTCCTAACTATGTCAATGCCCCTTCGCCATTTTCATAAATATTTTTTATCACTACTCATTTCATTTTTGGCGCAGAGTTCATTGACTCTTTTTTACTCAGAAATGAAAATCCAACTAATTGCATTTACTTCCCTTGACCAGTACTTGGAAAGCGATGCTTTGATTCAGCTACCACGTAAAATTAGTTGAGTTTTGCAGTGGCAGACGTGCACATTGTTATGAAATAATTTAAACAAGCACAAATTTATCACTATTAAAACTGTTGCAAATATCTGGGAGCGCAAATGTTTGTTACAATTTGGAAATCCTTGGATAGTTTGCAACTGTGTAGCATTCCCTGCGAATTAAACCTGTTTGAAACTTTGGTGCTGTGCTCGTTGACCGAATTGCAATGCAAATTCACCCAGTTGCACTCTTCCTTTTTGCTCTTCTTGGAAAATCCCTGCCAACTCGCCATGATTCTCGTTCTCTGTACAAACGTTACGTGATGTTGGAGGAGGAGCGGAATCGTGTCAACTTTTTTGAATATAAAATTCAAGACACTAAAATCATTGAGTCATGGAATAGACTTCCTAACAAGCATGAGTTTGTTATAACTCAGGGACTCCTTCACGACACATTATTTGATGAAATTCGGGCATGCAAAGTTAAACGTGAAGTTGATCTTTTGAACTTTGAGATTAAAAGTGTTGTGCTGTGTCTCTTTAAGGATCATTGGGAAGATGAGGTAAACTCTTTGCAATTTTTATATAAAAATTAAGTTTCATAAATGGAAAATAAATGCTTTAAAAACAATTTAATATTAGAAAATCCACATTTCAATTCACGGGAAAGTATATGATGGGAAGAGCCTTCCCAAACAAGTTCAAGCAGTGACAGGATTTGTATTGCACCAGCCAGAGTCTCTCGTCACTGGCTACATAATTGACACGTAAGTTTCGTCTATGGAAATTAAAGTGCATTTAAAAAGTAGGTTAATTTAATTGCAAGATTTTCTCTAGGAATTTTTACGGACAGATCCGGCTTCTGGACAAGTTTCGTAACCATTTCATCGTCTATTACATTGAACCCCTGGCAATGGCTCCTTTGTACGATAACCAGCTAACGGAGGACCTTGCACGTAATTCCAGTGGTACACATTCACAACCCAAAGCCAACCCAACTGCTATTCTTTTCGAATACGTTGCCCACACTGAAAATCCCAGCCGATCTCCAAAATCCAAGAAAGTCAGTGATATGTTGGCAAAACTTGCTTCTCTCGTCAACGACACTCGATCTAACCTAACCTCTTACAAATTGAAAGGAGCTCGCTTCCGCTCCTCAACAATGAAACCAAAGCGGTTGGGAAGTACAACCAAAAGTTCTGCAACAACCCAACCTCCAAGGTTTGTTTTCACAGAGTTTACGACAACCATGTCAGTAAAGATAACATCAATTAGACCTTCACTCAACCCATCAATTAACGCATTAGAACAACCCCAACCCACATTCAACTTTGCCTCATTGGACCCCCTAAATGAAAACCAGGACGACTCACTAAAAATAATCAAGTCTCGAAACGCCCCACGTCCCCCAATCCAAATATTTTCCTTGCAAAACCCACAATTTCAATATCCTCCTCAACAACCCCAATATCCGATAAATCCCCCAGCTCAGAATTATGGCCCATATTATATTCCAATGCAGCAGCAGCAGCAACAAATGAACTTGAAGCCTCCAGTTTACACCAGTAACCAAATAATGGCCCTACCTATTATTCAACAACCTCCCCATTTCCAGCCAATAATGATGCCTCAAAATGTGATTAAAAATCCTCGTAAAAGTAAGGGGAAGCATACTCATATTAGACCATCACCCCACATCTCGTCTAACCCCGCGCCTCCAAAAGGAAACGGTAACTCGGTAGTTATGAACGTGGATAATTCCCTAACCAACAACATCCCAATAAATATGAACATTGTAAAAACCGGAAACGGCCAGCCACCAGCTTCAACTTTATCTACAGAAGCTCCTTCATCATCTTCAACAACAGAATTGAGCACAGAAACGAGTA
This sequence comes from Orchesella cincta, assembly GCA_001718145.1. NCBI lineage: Eukaryota > Metazoa > Arthropoda > Collembola > Entomobryomorpha > Orchesellidae > Orchesella > Orchesella cincta. The sequence continues at coordinate 13,355 of LJIJ01002807.1, forward strand.
GTGAAACTACTACAACCACAGAACCTACAACAACTACTACAGAACCAACGACAACCACCACTACGACGACCACAACTACCACTAAACCAGTTATTCATTCCACAACATTGCAACAGACTTCAACAACCAGCAAAATCCCTCCACCATTATTTTCCTCAACACAAAAGGCCCATGTGGCTCCCCCAGTAAACCTGTTGTTCAATCCACAACGTTGCAACCGACTTCACCCTCTACCACTTCATCGCAACCCTTAATAATCTCAACAAAAGGGCCCCCGACGGTTCCTACTGTCAAAACTTTTGTGCAGTCATCAACCGTCCAGCCGTCATCACCTAAAACCACCAGCCCTCTACCCTTATTTTCATCTACAACAGTTACAACTTTGAAGCCAATAATTAACGTTACTTTGCATTCAACTGTGCTGCCTACAACATCTCCTCCGAGTACTATTACCTCCCCATTATTCACGTCGACAAAAGGGACCACCAAACCAACCACGAAACCTTTGCTAATCCCTTCCTCAACTGTGCCGCCAGTTCTCCGTACCGTTATCCTATCCTCGACCATTCCGCCTTCCAAAGCCAAGGCGAATCCAACAGTTAGCGTATCCACCACAATTAAACCCTCCACAAAAACCGTTTCAGTGTCCACAACCATTCAAACAAGCCCAACATCAAAAGCAACAGTCATTCCGTCTACCACTGTTAAACAAAGTATTCCTACAGTTAAAATTTCCACTACGGTGAAACCCCTGCCTTCTAAACCTGCAGTTGTAGTTACATTCACAACCTTACCTCCTCAGAAGGTGAAGCCACTTTATACCTCAACAAAAATAGCTCGAACTCCTCCTCCACCGTTGATATCTTCCACTAAACTTCCAAAGGTTGCAAATCCAAAGCTGATTCCCAGTTCGACTATCAAACCTGCTAAAATGCAATCAATTAAAATTTCAACTACGGTTAAACCGACCCCCCCACCTCCTCCAACTCCTAGCCCGAAGACTCCATCCACAAAAAAGACGACGAAGCAAGTTCCCTCCACAACAATATCGACAGTGGCAACTCCCCCACCTACACATTTTACGAGTACTTCACAGGTACCAAAGCATTTTGCAGCCGGAACAAAGAGAAGAAAGAGATTTGTGACAGGTCCAACGACGCCGTCTGGGTCGGAGACTAACAAGCTTCCGGTTTCAGTTCCACTTGCAGAACTTTATGGCGCCAAACGGATGCGGAGAGAGGCACTTTCTCCTGAGCTTCAGAATTTCGCTCGGACTCATTTCAGCGAGATAACTGAAAGTATTGATGATCAGGATATAATTGAGGAAGTGGCTTATCCAAAAGGTTCCAAACCAAGTTCAGTCGATGTATTCGAGTATATGCGGTATGTAAGTGGTTAGCTGGATGGGTTCAGAGATTTAAATTCTACTTTAACCTTGATATTTAAAAAGGAAAATGTTTTTGTAGGGAGGATGCGCTAATTTGCAAATTGTGTATTTGGATCCAGCCCAAATTTGCGAATTACTTTGGATTTCTTCGAGGTGAAGAATACGGAGTTGCGGAAATAATTGACATGGTTCGCTATATCAACTGGTTATTTCGGCCAATGGACTTTAGCATGGACTACAGAGCGAAAATGTGGGATTTGGAGTGGGACAGGTGCTAGTATCTCATATTCATGGAATTGACGCTATTTCCGATGCGGACTGGCTGCAACAAGATTCCAATGTGGCGTACAAAATTTTAAATGAGCTGCATGGCAAGTTTGAGTCGAAATGTTGTGTCACTTTGGCCTATGTTTACAAGAGCATGTCACCATTTGGCTCGTTGTCGTTTCGCAGTAAGTCTATATGAATAAATGCAATTTTTCCATATGATTTGATGCTTAATTATACTCAAATAATTGCAGGAGGGATGTGTGTTCCAAATAAAAATTTGGCAATCGTTTCTGGAAACTTTCACGGACACAAAATTGCGAAATATGATGTTTACCGATCAACAGCTCACGCCTTGGGTCACTTAATGGGAGCTTTGAATGATGATGGTAATGATTCGGACTGCCAAGATGAAAATAGATTTCATTACCTGAACCCCTACATTATGCAAGCCACTCATCAACTAAATGTTGGAATGCGACCCAACTCAATGAGGATGTCTTTCTGCTCTCGTCTCAAAATAGGGGGGTTCTTGGGCTCCCCTTTTACAAGCTGTTTGGAACCCATAAAGGGGGCATTTTGTGGAAACGGTAAGAGTTTTAAAACATAATAGTATGAAGTATCGAATGAATTTTTAAAACAATTGGAAATCAATAGGAATTGTTGAGCCCGGTGAAGAATGCGACTGTGGGTCATTGTGGCAGTGTGTTCATTCTCATCAGTGTTGCGGTATGCGGGACAGCTTCAGCCCCTGTAAAGTGATTGACACCATTCCTGGGGAAACATGTGCGGGAGCTTCCATCATGGAGGAAAAATGAATTCCCATGCCTGCGTATTTAAGTTTTCATGAATCATTTCTTTGACTGTGATAATAGTGATTAGTACGTATTATATAACTCGCAATCATTAGCATTAACAATAAAAATGTAAATACTATTTAGCTATTAATTGGTAAGGTCAAGTCGTGTTTATTTTTAAAAAATGATGCAAATTTAAGACTACATTTTGAGAATTTACAGGCAAGTAATAAATTTAAAGCAAATTTTAATTAGTTAAAGCGGTAATTCTCCAAGTTGGAAGCGACTAGCTCAACTGCTGCTTCACCCTCGCTGTCATTCACCTGGAAAACAATAAAAGTGCATAAATATAATTTACAAAACTTATAAAACATACTAGTTACCTTTAGGTGAAGAGCACTCAGCCTTGCAATAAGATTTGCGACTTCATCTACAGGTTTGCTCGTCTGAAAAAGAAATATTTTTGCGGTTTAATAGGTTGCACTAATAATACGAAAGATAAGATAATTCATAAATAAGCATTTAAGTTACATTGGCTTGAGGGAAATCAAGAGCTGTTTGTAAATTGGGTGGAAGTTCATTCACAACTTCGTAAGGTTCAATGTAGAGGGTCTTCAGGTTCTGCCAGTTTTCAAGGACAGCTTTCAAACCAGCGTTATCCAAGCCGAGTCGGAGTGTTCTCAAATTAGGCATAACCTCTGCCAATCTATTCACTTCAAACTGACTGCAAAACGCATCTCCATCCAGAAACTCCACCAAACTCGGAATCTTAATGTCCTCCAAGTAATCAAAATTCGTGTTGCCCACCAGAGAAATGGGAGGAAGGGGCTGCCGTGAACCAACAAAGGGCTTGCTGAGAGGTTGTACTACAAAACAAAATTTAAAAACTTAGGTTCCCATTTTTAATATTTCCAAGCTACAATATTCTAAGTTAAAACTCACGTTCGGGATCGATAGTCCTTACACACTTCAAGTTGGGCATGTACTTCAAAAAGTTTAAGCTGGAGCAGACAGGTCCAACCAACGTCAGCTTCTCCAACTTTTCCATTCGGACTCGAAATGGGGTGCCATGATATGGGCGAGTATAAGGAGCTCGAAACACCTTCAAATCACGAAGCGTGCTCGAATGAATTTCCAATATTTTCTTCAATACATATGCATTTGTCAAAACGCCGCAGTCGATTGAGAGGGAGGTTAGCGGAAGTCGAAGCTCACTGAGTTGGTGGGCAATTACCGAAGGAAACTCTAAAGAAGCAGGTCCGAGTCTACAATGCAAAATGAGAAGGGGCGTTATGAGAATCACGTTTTGATAAAATACCTCGAGTATGTACTACGCTTACGCGTTTAAAATGTCCAAAGATTCCAACGCTGGAACACCATTTGTTTGCCTGAGCTCACCAACTGCTTCCAGAAAGCTTTGAACATCATGCAGAGGAAATCTTAAGCGCTTCGCCATAACATTTTCCAATGTTGCTTTCTGCCAAAACAAATTCAAAACTAGAGTTGGCCAATCATTTAATAATTATTCATTCTACACACTCCACTAACCTTGAGATTGGGAAGAAGTGGTAGCATTTCCGCCCAAGAAGCTCGAGGAAGATTGGAATTAACGAGAGAGCCATCTTCCCGTCCTCTAGTCGTCGCACGGTATGATACTCTGTCCATCTCAACTAGCTTCAGCGTCATCTCCTTTAAATTCCTTTGAGGTAACGGAACAACCGGATTCACCTTTTCAGTCTGATCCTCCAAATAGTTGTTGTTTTCGAGTGCCAGCACCTTCAAGTTTGGCGTGAATCCAAACGCAACATCAATAAATGCTCGCTTGCTTTCAAACACCGAGTTAGAAATCACCAGGTCTTGAATCAACGGCCCAAACTTTGAGAAGAAGGTTGACTGCCCTTCGTTGAGGAGATCCACTCGCCAACCACAAAGTCGGAGCTTACGAAACGGATATGGAGTGAGGAGAAATGGGTCCCCTTCCATCTCACTGCTTCTAGGTAGCGCCCTGCGTCCCTCATCGAGAATCAGCCGGTAGTCCTTTCGCCACCTAGGAAGCGACTCTCGGTACCAAAGTTTTGATACTCGTCGCAAGGTTTTCAAGTCTTCAGTATCCGCCACCCTAAATAAGGTATCCAGGACCTAGAGAACAAGGACAATAAGACTATAATACATGGCTCAATTAAGTACTTAGTTAAATTAGAGTATTTAGTGTTTGTACCACAGATTGCAAAAGTGGATTTAATCCTCCTGGCCCCTCTTCATTCACCTCCATAAGATCAAGTCTCATCATCAGATCCGGCAGGGAGTTCAGACTCTCTTCCAGTGAAGCATTCTCCCCTTGAAAATACTCTTTCGGTGCAGTTGACCCGGACATGGGATGATACATTTTCTCTACAGATTCTTCATCCGTTTCCCAAGATTCAGACGGCGTATCACTTTGAAAGGAATCGGAGGAATCATCAGCCACTGCATCACGGAAATTTTCACTTGGTCTTCCTTGTCCAGACTGTCTTGAATCTGATAAATGGGTTTTCATGTGGCGCTTCATATTCCCTTTATGAGCGAATCCCTTGTTGCAAACGGTACAATTGAAGATCTTAATAGAGCCCCTCAACTTCTCAGGAACAGAGTCGGGGTGACAAGTCCAGATGTGACGTTCCATGGCGGCTTTCTGAGAATATTCCCTTCCGCAAACTTGGCAATTGAAGGTTAGATGAGATTGGAATCTCTCTACTACAAACATTAACAGAATTCATTAGTACTAGCCCAACCCCATTCGAAGCAATTCAAATTGACAACATACCAGAGCCATGATGTTCCTCAACAATATGTCGAATAACTTCCCGTTTGCGGAGAAAGCGCCGATAACAACTTTCACAGCGATGATCCTTCTGCTCGGAATGACGCCTTTGGTGCGTGTTTAGCTCAACTTTCCGGCGAAATTTTCGGCCACATAATTCGCAGCCGAATTTCTTCTCTGTTGTGTGAACTATAGCGTGAGCCTTGAGGGTTGTACTGGAAGCGAAAACTTTGTTGCAGATATGACACCTGAGATCAACCTCGCCCTTGTGAAGTCTCAGGTGCGCATTTAGGCGATTTTTCTTTTTAAACTCTTTACCACAATTTGTAACACTGCACTTGAATTTCTCGAAGCAATATGTTGTCCTCTCAGCTCCAGTAGCAGGGGCAGGAGCGATTTTGATGAATCTCATCGGCTCCTTCGCTGCAGGTGAAACTGACACTTGTTGCACTCCAACCGGCGAGTTGGATAGAGAGTAGACATTTACAATGATAGGACCAGCAGCAGCATCATCATCAGAGGCTTCCCAGGCATCTTTATCTAGCAACACTGGAGTTGGAGTCACAGTTTTACCTTCCAGCAAGAGCGGCGGTTGAGCTTGACCCTTGGAGTCGCTGTTGTCGGCTCTGAGCTGTCGAGGAGACTTCATATCAGCACCGAGGACGGCAGGAGCTCTTTCCACTTTCTCCGAAAAAATCTCCATTTCGGAAGACGAAATCCTAAAACAAAGCACAAAACACAATGACTGATAAGTTGAACTGATACATTCCTGTTGACTGCAAGTGAGTACCTTTGTTTTGTTTAGGTCAACATTCCTCAGGGTAAACAGGATTTCAAAATCTTTGAAAACAAGTGAGCAGTATCAATCAGCACGACGGTTCTTTTTATTCGATGCACGTGGAAGTCAAAGTGTTTCCCGCAAAAAATACTGCTCAATGTTTATGAATTTCAGAAGCAGGGCCCATTTTCTTTGTTGGGATTTTTGTTGATAGCTACGCGTTATTCAGAGCCTATTCTTCGTTTGTCCCGGCTCATCAATGAAGTTAGATAACATCCATTAATCTGTAAATTGCAGTCTCCACGATTGCATGCTTAATATGAAGATCGTGTCAGAATCCCTTTAGTGCGCAAATTTATAGACAACCAAGTTGAAATAAATAAACAAATAATTGATAGGAATGGTTGAGTAGTTTATTTGAATTGTACGACTTCAATTTAGTTTCACATCAATAATATGCATAGTATAATATAATTTCAACAATTTTTGGCATAAAATAAAGGTACACGACATGACAGTAGGATTCAAAACTTAGAGGAGAATATCGGCAAATGAATCAATGAGCAAAGAAATCAATGACGAATGAAATCAATGACGAAAGAAATCATCACCCCCATCAAGACCCAGTGACACGCCTGAGACCACGTCCACTCCTGAACCCCTGTAGTATCATGAATATAAATCCAATCCTGTCTTGGCTGTCTTCGTTGTTCCACTTTCCTTTCATACACAGTCGCTGCATTCCCCAATGAGAGCCACTGAAGACAAGGCATCAATGTCCAAATGCTTGAATCATACAATCGCTCCGCAAATCCAGGAAAATAGCCTATAGTATCCCTCATTCGCCAGATTTCCACGTGGGTTAGCGACTTGAATTGGAAGAGAAGATCTGCTGTTCCCGAATACTCCGCAAAGAAGATTCTCTTCAAATGGGGCAGGTTACAATTGAACGGTTCCCCATTCTCTACAACATTCGCCAAAGGCATCTTCGAACCCAATCGGACCTGAATCAGAGTCTCCCCAAAAACTTGCAACAGCATAAACACATCTTCAAGATAAGGAGCATCTTCGAAAGACAAATATACTTCCCTCAGTGGTGGTCTCCGCTCCAGGCTGGAGAGTCTTTCCAAATCGCGAAAGAGAATGCGAGCTTTCAGCACCTCCAAATTTACAAAACCGTAAACTGCTTCACAAAGCGGGGGACGTTCGGCATGCTCCTTTACACACGGTCGAACTGATAAGCGTTTGATGTTAGCTGGGACACAGCAAGAATTCAAAACTTCGTCAACTGTTGCAAGGCTTGTGAAATCCAACTCCACTGTTTCCAAATGATCCAACTGGGGTAGTGGGTTGAGTGTGTAGAACACTCGTATCTCGTCTTCCAGAAGAGACCTTCTGGTTCTGTACACGCAGAAGATCTTCACTTGCTTCAGATTGGGAAGGCGGAGTAAACACTCTCGTAATTGTGCTTGAATCTCCACGTTGCCCACATGGTTTTGCCGATAATCCTCAAATCCAATTACAGCGAAATGCACGTATGAGCCGAACATTTCCAAGAGAGAAATGATGCTCCTCCAGTAATCCCTCCATTCCTCGCTTAAGTCCTCATGCTCCTCTACGCACTCAAATTCGCAAATTATTCCAATGCTTCTTCCCGGAAATGGATTTCCTGGATGAGTCCTCATTTCCTGCATGAACTCATGCACGTCTCCCACAAAGCTGAAAAGTTCCCATAGAGAAGAGAACGACGACAAGGATGCCACCGATGGGACCTTCATCCAGTTCATCCGCTGCAATTTCGAAATGAAGACTTGTGTTCGAGCCGTGAGTCTGATTTTCTTGATCACCGCCTCCTTCCAAGATTGACACAGTTCTCGAGCTTGAAGAGCTCGTTCCCAATGCACCGGGCGACACGGTTCGAGAAGGTATGGAGCGACCTGAAAGTAATTTGATAATATCACATTCCAAACACAACAGTTGATCGGTTATCCAAGAAATTCCAAGAAAATTACCTCACTGATAAGACTCTCGTTCTTTTTGGCTCCACCCAGTCATGCCACACTGAAGAGGCTCCCAGTGAAAGCCAGCTTGTCCTTGAATCCAACTTATCATACACATTTAGCCAAACCTAGTACAAAAATCCAAAAATGAATGTGACCCAGTGTTTCTGGAAGGTAAAATGTCAACTCAAATCAAAGATTTTACCTGAGGGAATTATCTACCGGAAACCGATCACCTTCTTCCATTTTACTCCAGTTCGAAACGTACAGGTTCCAAAGCTCCAGTTTCAGCGTTAGACCTTTCTTGACAGGAGATTTCCGGTTAACCACCAAGCTGCTCGAGACAAAAAATTCGCGTTTGTTTACAATTTTCGCATCCCCTCAAGATTGATACTCATTTGTTTCAAAATCGGGGCATTAAGAAACAAGAGAAAGTAAATGAGTGGGAACTAAGCTTTCTCCAGTCACCCCTCAAAAACTGCTGCATTGCTGGCTTTGCTCGTTTTTTGGCATAAAATTGAAAGTGACCAAAACCAAGCTAGTTTCTCCAGCTTGATTTAATTGTTGGCCACTTTCGACATCACCCTAGTAAAGAGCAGAATGCGGAGCGGTGTTAGTACTCCCGTAATTGTTGAAGAGGAGGCAAGTCGACCCAAGTCAGGAGTAACTATGTCTGAGGGATCCGGAGGTGGCACTGGAAACAACGAGGGGCTTTTTGGTGAGTTAATTCATTGTAGATTCATTAATTTGCCAATTAAACCAAAAAAAAGGATGCATTTTTAACCGTTTTTAGGTGGGAACGTCTTGGGTGATGGAGATGGAACTGAGGAGGAGTAGAAGAGATCATATATATGGACGCGGCACCCCGAGAGGAATCTACTCGATTTTAAACATGCGGGGTCGTGAGGTTTGTCACTTCTTTTTGTGGCCATAATGATACTATGTATGTACGTCACAGGTTTTAGATAGTTTTTGTTTAATCTTCAGTTGCTGGAGGGATGCTACGTGCTATTGAAGGAGGGAAGGAGGGAGCGAGGTTCAGGGAGCAAGTCCATGAAATGGAAGGACTAGCCAGACCCATGCAGGTAAGCTCTCGGGCTGCCATAAGGGTGTGCGGGGCTTCGAATCCCCTGGGGGCGCAAAAATGCGAACCCAAAGCTAGTCCTGCTAATCGTCCTTGGCCTCCTGTGTTTAGTTACGGGGGAACGTAGTACTGAGTTTGTCACGAGGGTAGGTGACTATAACACTGCAGTACTCCCTGTAGTGTTTCCGCTTCACTAATAGGAAGAGTAACCTGGTACTGGTAAAAAAGGTTAGATCGCAAAAAATTTCTAATATATAAGTGATTAATCGACCCCTCGTGTATCGGTGTGAGGTAAGCTCATATGACAGTATCGGATCGAGCAGGCTCAAGGTTGCTATGAGCAAGCACGTAATGATCGGTGTGAGCATGCACATATGATCACGGAACGTAAATACATACATATCCATAGCAAGTCTCATGAAGTTCAGGGATAGACGACATTTGGTTGAACAGCGTCAGGAATGGAGGAGAGACCCGACAGCTCAGGGAGGTGGCTCAATCATGAAGAAAGTGAAGAGGCGAGGTAATTTACTTATGTTTGGCTTGGCTATCACTTCAGCATCCTTTGAAATCAAGGTAATTAAACGTATTTTATTTTTGTAGGATAGTGTTGTCAATCAAGTGGATTCCGTGAGTGGGCTGCGGCTGGGCAGTGTAGTGGGTTCTTTGTGCCTTTCGGTCTTTATTATCTGTAAAGCGAAGCCACTCCAGCCAAGAGTGTCTAGTTATTCTCACTATAGATATAACATTTTGTTGTATCCCACTGTTTTGAAGGAATAAAAGCAGTCGAATATTTGAATCAATTTTAGAATAGTTGCGTCATTTTCTTTTAATAAGAAGCTTAATATCTACGATCATCATTTGTCACTACAAATTAATTGGCGTTGTGATAATTAGAATTGGAGTTTAGAATAACATTTTAATGAAACGTTTACAACAGCAAGTTTCACGCGTTAACTGGAATTGTGCCAAGTGTCAAGTCCAACGCTGAAATTCAAAAACACACATAGAAAAAACACAGAAAAAAGAAA
>LJIJ01002808.1:0-23493 GCA_001718145.1 Orchesella cincta
CTGGCTGCTGGCCAATGAAAGGACGGTGTATGCCGATTGCCGAACGAAAATTCAAGTAAGAAAAACAACTTATGCATTAGAATGTGCAGTTCGAGAATCGCAAAAGAAAAATGCTATTGTTGCGAAGAAAGAATTCTTTTGTGGAGCCAGTGTAGATGATAAGAATAGACAACAAGCCAATAAAGGAGAAAAACGTCATACATCATGTTGAGAAGAGTTTGTGTTCAAGATAAAGTGTTAGAGGGGAGAGAAGTTGGTATGATGTGAAGCCCAGCTGAAATTTTCGAGATGTTTTTATAAGAAATTGTATACATTGTACGCATTGCGTTGCGTTATGGTAACTGGGCGAATGTAGACAGATGCTATTTATTATACCAGACACATTAAACTTAATTGGTCATTTAGTTACTAATGCTTAAATCATTGCGACTTCTTTGATTTAAATCGCAGTTCTGAGCGTTTGAAGACGACATTAAAATGTAGGATGTACAATAAGGTTTTGCTATATAATTGTTTATAATAAGCTAATACATAAAGCCATGTCACCAACTCGTGATGACGATAGTTATAAATCTAACAAAAATGATACTCAGCTTTGTCAACTCGAAACATAACCAAACCGTTTGCTTTATAGCTACTTGAAGTTGTCGGACAATTTGACTTGTAAAATTGAAAGAATGGGACTTTCTACACAAACAGCTCTTTGTTATTTGATTTTCACATTTTTTAATTCGAATAAATGTGTTCGATTAGGGGGCCGTCCATATCAAACGTAACGCTAAAATCGGCCATTTTCAGACCCCCCTCCCCCCTTTGTCACGCTTGTGTCACGGTGCCCTGAACCCCCCCTCCCCCCTCTGTCACGTAACGCTAGAAAAAAATGAGTTTGATAGCATAAATACACACCCTAAAGTCATCAAGAAGATTTTTAAAGCTGATAAAGGTGTTTTTCTGTATCAACTACATGGTTTTCACTGTATTTGTGCTTTGTATCCATTGTGTGCTCACAAGTTTAACCTTTGTCTGTAAAAAAAATGTATGTCAAATTTTCAAAAAATCAAACCGTCACGCTCGACTCAGACCCCCTCCCTCCCCTGTCACGCTCCGTAACGCTGAGCTCAAACCCCCCCTCCCCCATACCTGCGTTACGTTTGATATGGACGGCCCCTTACATATAATTTATGTTTACGTTATCGGTTGGTCAAGTCAAATCTGGTGTTAGCCGCAGCACTGAAAAGTAATGTCTCAAATTATTAATTCTTCATATTTAAATAACCAGTTACAGATTAAACATAACTTACGGTTCCTAGTCATTCCAACGTAAATACACTTCTCAGTTATCAAATGATATTCTCCTACTGCCGTATAAATTGGATCTTCAAACCCTAGTTTAGAAGCTAGGGCTTCCTTAGGATGTGCGATTTGGGCAGCAGAGCTAACGGCAATTCGTTATCACCATGAGAAGCTTGAACAGGTAGAAACGAGACAAGTAGCGTCTTTATTGCCAGAGATCAAAGCAGGAGAGTCACTCACATACCGAAAGGTAGCTGAAGCAGTGCAGATGAACGAAATAACACGGGAGAGAATAGGAAGCTACTCTCAAGCAATCATCTGCGTCATTTATGCCCAGTCATCCGTCAAGACAGTAGGTAGACTATTGTCGTTTTTCAAGTCAGTCTCAAAAAGACATTTTGATATTAGGGGCATTCATGCGGCAACTGTTTAGCGAATTTGATCATTGAAATTGATTACCGTTTTCAATATTTGCATCATAATTCCCTAAGTTCTTTTCTAAGTTTAGCAAATTGTTTGTCAAAATCCAAGTTCTTTGTGTTACGATACGACTACATAAAAACACAAACAGAGTAATGGATTTTTTTTCTAAATGCTTCAGACGCATTAACATAAAAATTTAAATGATATACTTTCCGCTTAAGCTTTCATAAAAAAGTAGCTTTGCTCCTATCTTAACCAAAAGTCATTAGCACATGTAAAGGCTTAGTTTTTAAGGCATGTTTGAGTAAACTTCATGGAAGTGGGTATCAAATTAAATCAGTGGTTTATACATACTTTCTTCTTCAATGGGACATCGATTAAATTCTAATAAAATTAATAGTTTTGATAATTATAATAGATAAGAATTGTATATTCCAAAGTTATTAAATAGTGCAACCTAATGGAATTTCAATCGAGCATTGGGTTGAAAAAATGTTTTTATGAACCCCTGTGTAAAATCTCAAATGGACGTTTCATGCATAAAAACGTGTTAGTATTCAATATTTCAATTGAAGTAGAACCAATTTTAATATACAGCACATTTTCACATTTGGTATGTTAGACATATTCTGCTACATTGCTGATACTCATATTTTGTTCATGAAAACTCGATTCTTGATAGCAATTTCAGCTGGGAATAACTAAATCCATGTTCATCTACTCGCCTTCAAAATCAAAAGCATAAGGTATGTACACATGAATACATGTGTTGTGTATATTATATAATGATGTTTAGAGGCAGGTAAAATCAAATTAACGTGTATCGTTCTTATTAATGCCGCTGCTTTAAACACATACTTAATTAATTTCCCGGTGCTAACGGATAATACTTGTTTTTAAAATAGTTTATTGAGTTATTTAGATCTAAATCATAATTAATGAAACAATAATAGGTATGTACAGTTTAGTCTGTTTGAAAAAGTGTAACATCTCAGACTATCATCCTCTCAAAAATCACTATCACTACTTGAATCAGAAGCTGAACTGCCGAAGCTATATGTGCTGTAGTAGTCAATGTCCATCTCATCGAAGTCGTCCCTGCAGATCTGTTCATAAATGTGACGCTCGTACATAACGTTAATGTCGAAAACGAGTGTATTGAGAGTTGGCATCAGTTTCCAAATATTGGAATTGTACGCCTGCAAAGAATAGACAAAGATTTTGTTTCCTGGCCATGTCTCTGTGGATTCCCAATCCAAACTTTTTATCTTCAATTCAGTCAACGAGGTGAGCTGGAGAAGTGGGTCGAGTGACCCTTTATAACTACAGAGTTCCAATTTGTTCAACCTCGGTAGGTTTATTTTGATATTCGGGGGGTCAGCAACCCTGATATAATGGGAAGTTTTAAAATGAATCAATGTGTCTTTAAAAGGCTCCAAAGCACAGAAAAGTTGCTGAGTTGTGATTTCCTCCCTAAATTTCTCCAATTCAAGTTTCCTCAAAGATGGGATCTTATCCAGGTTCCCTATCCTCTCCAAATCTACAAAACGAAAGTTGTCGGAATGGAGTACTTCCAGATTAGGAAATATCCATGTGCGAGTACTAAGCTCGACTCCATTCTCGTATAACTCTAAACAACAAAGACGTTTGATGTTGTCTGGAATGGTACAGGAATCAAGAACAGCGCGAACTAATGCCGTTGGAGCATAAACCATTTCCAAAGTCTCAAGTTCAATAGCTGAGGTAATGGGTTTCGTCGGCAAAAAGTTGGAATCTGCCTATTAACAACTGGTAATCCTTCCCTAGCATAGGGTTCCCCTGCTAAGTTTTTTTTTTGAGACTCGAAAGGTGGAACAAACATTTCTCAGTTTTTCTATAAATTCGACGCCGAGTAACTTGATGGTGGAGCGAAGAGTTACAAAATGTACATGCATTCCATATTTTCCAACAAATTCTCCACCTCTGTCCAGAATCCCTGCAGTGAGGTATTAACGTTCTGGTTCGTATTCCTCGTCCAACTCAGTTAGATGATTGGGTCTCTTCCAGTGCAGAGTTACGTTTCTTCCTGGAAACGGGTTCCCTGGATGCCTCTCCATATCCTGCATGAACTGTCGGATGTTGTCAGCAGATGAGAAACAGATAGTTTGCAACGGAAAATGCCTGGTGTCTCGATAGAAAACAGCATCTATTGGCACAGTTTCAAATTCAAGGGCAAGTTGCGATGGATGACTCTGGGATTGCTGGTCCAACTCCTCATTCCAGGATTTGCAGAGTTCGCGACACATACAGTACGTTGGAAGGAATAGTTTCAGTATTCAGTATTGAAACACCTGCAATTAAAACAAGAACGCATAATATTAAGAATGGATTATAGATTGTTTTAGGTATGCAAACTTGCAAAAAAACGCACCTCTGGAAACAACAGCAGTGCTCTTTTTCTCTCCAGCAAGTCATGCCATTCGGAACTAGCGCGGAGAAGCTAACCTTATCCTCCTGCTTATCCAATTTCTCAAATACATTGAGCCAGATCTGTGTGCCACAGACAAACATAAGAGAGAATTTATTAGATTAGTTTCAAAGAACTTGAAGTTCTGAAAATTCTTAAAAGAGCCAATTAAAATCACCTCTGACACATGAACCGGACAAGAATCTTTGGTCACTTTGTCAGCATCCACCTCCAGATCAGCCTGGTGTAAACTGGTGGCAAATGATGCCTCATTCAGTACATCAAAATTCCTTAAAACTGCCGGAGGTGTGGAGATGTAGCTTCCCATCAAAGTTTTCTCGGCTCGCTGCTGTTCGTATAGTGACGCTCGTACGTTTTGTTGAGGACAGTCAATGTTTGAACAGAGGGCATCATCTTCCAAATGTTTGACATATACGGATTCTTTATAGGTATGTAGATCTTGTTCACTTCCGCCTCTTCATTGCCTTGTCGCAAATTACGCAAGTTACTCCAAGTGAGTCAACGAGGGCAGCTTGATAAACGCATTAAGGGATCCTGAGTAATCCCACAATGTCAGTCTCTTCAATTTCGGCAAACTGGGCTTGTCAGAGGTGGGTCATCCTGTGAAACACCAACTAACTTCTCAACTCTCAAATAAAGAAGGGAACTACCAATGGGCCCCAAATAATATATAATATCTTCCCCGTCTCTGTCATGTTTTGGGAAAGCTAACAACATTTCCCTGAACTTAGCTAGTCCCGCGTCGCTGAGCATTTCCAGATCTGAGGCACGAAGGTTTGCCTTGAGAACCTCTAAGTTCACAAAGTTGCACACACGACCGAAGAGCTCATTGTCATTTCCCAGATCCCAGGTCCATTTCAGTCTTCGCTGGAGAACCAGGCGTTTAATATCAGCAGGATTAGAGCACGAACCCACGATAGCGCTCATCAATACATAGTGTAAACTATGCAATTCCAGAGTTTCCAAATTGTATAGTTTGGGAAAAGGGTTTGTTTCGAGGTAAGCTCGATTCTCATTAATTGTGTCATCCTTTCCTTGGAGCCCGATTACATTGAGTCTTCGCAGATTTGAAATATGAAATAAGCAGTTTCTCAAATTTTCCATCGCGTCAATACCTAACAGCTTCATGGAGCTGTTCAATCCAAACGTCGCAAAATGAATATGGGATCCAAACTTTTCCAACAATTTGATGACCTCCGTCCAATATTTTCTGCAGGAATGAATACCTCCTCTTAAGCCTCTGCTATGCCATTCTAAATGAATGAATCTTCCGGGGAACGGATTTCCTTGGTGTTCTTTCATGTCCCTTATGAACTTTCGCACCTCCATACAGCTCGAGAATTTGTTGAGATGCTTGGGAACATGGGGCTCCTCCATTTCTGCAATTTCCCCTTCAACATATAGATTTGAAGGTGAGCCTGATTTTGAATGTCCAACTCCTTCGTCCAAGCTTGACAAAGTTTGCGACCTTGAAGGAGAGAGCTTTGAGGAAGGATTTCCATCAGGGCTGCGCAATCTGTAAAGTTGACAGACCAAAATATGAAATATGAATCGCAGTACTAATTACTACCTCCCAACTTTTCTTTTGAATTCTGATGCAATTTTGCATACCTCCGGAAGAGAAGCTGTGTTCGTTTCTTCGTCACCACAGAACCATATTCAGGACAAGCTTGAGAGAATGCAGCCTTATCTTGGTCATCAAGCTTTTCGAACACATTGAGCCAGACCTATGTAGCAAGAAATCAAAAAATAAGATAACTTACAATTGCCTCGCCAAGAAATGAATAATAAGAGATTAACACTTCACCTCACTCAGACTTTTAACAGGAAGACGACCCGTCAACCCACCAATTGTCACCCTCCAGTCCTCTCCGGAGTTCCGTTGAGACAGGAGGAGCTCGAACCTCCTTCTCCACTTTCGAATCCTTTCTAAGTCTCTTCCTTGATCGTGGCATTTTCAGTTAGTTGCATACGACTTTGATAAGTTTCTTACTACTGTTCAATTAATAAAACTTCACTGGTAACACTTTTATCACTGTCCTTTCTTTTGATGCGGTTTGTCTTCCATGAATCTCTCAGCACATAAAGAAAACAAGAAAATCGAGTAGCAATTTACATTTGCTGGTCTCTCTACGAACGACAGTATGAAATGAATGAATGAATATTAAATATTACACACACTAGAGTTGTTCATTCTATGTCATTGCAGCTAGGCAGGCATATTCTTCTGATGGACTGAATAAATACATATCAGTAATATTTTATGGCTTTTGGATTAACATAGCAGCCTTATAGCTACTTAATGCTGAGCATTCGCTCTTGCATCCATCTGTCTTGGAAAGGATTAGTGAAATAGGGACCCAGTTTAGGTTATTTTAGTTGCACACATAAAACATTTTTTGAATGCCCTAATCCTTTAAAGTAGAAATTGTTAAATGAAATACAGTCGCACAGAGGCTTGAACCTAAAGTATTCATGTTTTGTTTCAAAAGGTAGCACGATCTCTCTTGCTGCAGGAGACAAGAAACTCAATCCAAAAATGAAATGTGTTAGCAGGCGGTGTACGCATGGGAATTTAGATAAGAATATATCGTATGTAGGTTGAAATGTGGGATGTTCACAAAGAAATGGAGTACATTCCTTTGTTTTAGAATGGATAAGTATGCATTGTAGTTGTAATCTTCTTGCCCAAGTCCCTTAATGCAACCTTTTTTCTTGCTGTGCTGCAAAAAATAAACGCAACTACTTTAGTATACCTCACTACTATTACGTATTAGAATGCAGATAGGAAATATGCATATTTGTAGTTTCACACCGAACAAACTAGTGTATAGATATTCAAAGAAATTTTTTACCTTTCTAAAATAGCCTGACATGAAGTATCGTCTTCAATATTTCTCACACCAGCAATCAGTTACCTCTCTTGCTCCGACCAGTTCACTTCGACTTATTCTTAGCGTCCCTTCTCGAATCTATTTCAACCGGAAGCCAGAATGTACAAATTGTACTTCCTGAAGACGCACAGTAATATTATATATTTTTCCTTTTTTGCTTACGCTTATTGCTCAGTCACTCGTGCAAAAATCTCCTAGAACTCAGTAGTAAGTTGTACTGGTTGTATTGGTTTCGGGTGTGTAGGTGTGGGAAGGTGTATAATTTTAAAATCAAACTTGTAGTCCAAAAATGCTCAATTAACTATATTTGAAGAATTGTAAGATAAAACCCAATTGTTTTTCAAATATTTGATTACTCCGCAACTGCTATGTATCTACGTCTAAAAAAATTCTTCAAACACTTATAGCTGCGATTAGAGTTTTCAAAATACGTAATAATTCTAATTTTCTGTAATTTCTTTAAACAGGATTCCTCCATGATCAAGTAGTTCCTCCATCAGGGCATAGTCCTAAAAAACTGTGATTCAAGGGGAAGAGTTTCTTCAAACCATCCACGATGTTCACTGCGCTTGAGTTACGATGAAGCTCATTCAAAATACCAAAGATTGCTCAGATGACTGAGTTGTAACGTTTGAAGATTAGTAATCTTTGTGATGCTGATGTCCAACTCTAGAAAGGTAAGACTGCAATAACAAATTGATTCACTACAGGCTTAACATGTATATGGTATTTCATACATATTATTTTCTTTAACAGGATATTCAATTATCTTAATTGGGACGCGTGCACTGCATTTCTTTCAATTCTCCGTGGTTCCTGGATGGCATCCCTTATCAGTAAACTGTTACATTTAGTAGTTGGTTAGAAGGGTATGTGGGGTACATTATTGCATATGGGATAACAAAAGGAAGAAAAGCCAATATTTAAGTACTAAAAAAGTTTTGAGACAGATTCTGAAGCTAATCTTTTGGATTGGCATATATTTCTCCGAAGGTAACGGTCTACCTTAGGTTTTTAGTTTATCTGCAAAAACAAATGTATTTTTTGTATGCATTTATTTTTAAATGTTTTGGTTGTTTATTTGTAATAATCATCTCATCCAAAATGAGTCAGTTTTTGGTGGCATTTACCTCTTCAAAGTTGGGAAATCTATTTGTGTAAAATAAACGCACACATCAACCGTATGTTTATAGCTAGAATTAAATGGCGAAATGATGAAAAAATGCATTCTTTAGAGAAAGCATAAATGCACAATTCAGATTTGCGTTTTTGTGTGGAAGGAACTCAAAAATTCTGAATTTCCACTATTGTTAAAATTAGTAGCAAAGTCATTTTTACATCAAATGGTGAAATGTATTGCCATTGATTTGTTTTTAAATTCAATATAGGCATTTCTTACATAGCAAGTATTTTGTTATTGAGATTTCTCTGAATGATAGAACATTGCTTGAGTTTTAACATTACATTTCTTAAAACCAGTGTAATTTTTTTACGTAGTTATTTAAAAATATTATGATTGTTAATTTATGATGATCATCTGAAATGGCTCCCCTAATGCGTTAGAAGTAGGGAAATCTATACGTAGTAGTACATACAATTGTTCACATGTAAGAGTTTAGTTAGAGATATCTGGTAAAAATTTGTGGAAGAAATATACTGTCTAGAAAAATATAAATGCACTTTTCAGTTTTGCGTATTTGCACAGAAGGAACTCAGAATTCAATTTTTGTTATTAATTTGATAGCAAATCTGAACTTCCGATATCAATGGTAAAATGTATAATCATTGATTTATTTTTAACTTAAATTAATTTTTTAAATGCACTATACGTATTTTGTCATTGAGAGGTAGGCTCTGTGCGACAGTATCGTTTTTAGCAGGTTTGTCTTTGTTTGTATGTCTGTAATGTGTAGTGTTTTATGCTCATGTCTTAAACTTTCTTTAGTTTGAATTTGTCCTGTCGTTCACCTTTTTTCTTGTAATCTAAAAAGATCTGTTCTTGTCCATACCATTATGCTGATGTACATTATAACAATTTATGCATTCTAATATGTTTTATTCCAATGAGTGGATAATCCTCCTTCTGAGGAGAAGTCCTTGTGATTTGCCTATTTTAGAGTTCATTTCAGTTCAACTTTTACCTTTTTAATACAATATTCTTTGCTTTCAACATGACTTTGTATGACCTATGAAACGATATAAATAGCTGACTAAACCAAAGCTCAGCGTCCATTCTGCTGCTAGAAAACCCAAGATAACGTTGCCTTGTTGTTGCTCTCATTTCATGTCTAGCATTTCCCCACCTCATCTCAGGTGGCACCATATTCTTTAGCACAAAGCACAAGTTCGTTTCCTTGCTATACACACACTACTCAGAATTTGACCATCTTTTACTACTCATTTGTCCAGCTTCATATTTTATACACTTTTTACTATATCTCTACATTTTTAAATTCATAATACTCTCAACCTAACCGTCAGTCTTCCTATGTTGGTTTTTACAGGTTTGTAGAATAAGAAATATTTCATACTGCATATATAATATATTAAAATTTAGGACTTTAGCAAGTTAAAGTGTTTCGGTTCGCATTCTTGCTTTTATTTTTTTCGTATTTTTTATGGTAGTTGGAATAATGGAGTAGGTAGAAGCTTAATTTTGAAAACGTGGAGTTACAAATTTGTACAATGTTTTGTGTTAATGTTCCAAAAGAAGGACCTGTTTGATCGAACTTAAGTTCGCTTTCCAACTAGTTGACATATTTTTATCCTGTTTATGCATTACTAATATATAAAAAGTTGTAGCTCCTATTGAAGTACAGGAAGATTAACATATCTGTGTAAGGCACTAGGTGAATATGGATAGCAGTTTTATCCATCTCCAAGTTAACTTTAAAATGTTTATACTCAGCAAAACAAATGTAGTGTTTTGCAATGTTAAATTGATTTTATTGGCGAGTTAGTTAGGCATTGTACGATGTTCTCGAATGGTTTCTAATATGTCGTCGTCTTGGCAGAGTTATTTGTGTCGCGTATTTGTAATACGTGAAAAGGGTACATTCGTAAATAAATTCGTAATGCTTGGAATAAATTATAGTTCAGACTTGAAGTACACATTCTTTTTACTGGATTAATGTAAAGCTTGGCATGCATTTATAAATACATACACGAATAGCATTTTGATATGTTCTAGTTGTAAAGCAGTAAGTAGCCAAATTTCCAGTTGTGAGGATTTTACTCTATATGTATATAAAGATTGATGTTAATAACTTGAATCAAAGGGCTAACGAAAGGTCAAACGTTTCAAAAAATACAATATTGCATGTTAATCAAATTGTAGTATAACAGAAGATTGTGGCTGCATGTGCTGCTGTGTTGTGATTGTGACATAATACACAAGGTTTTCCATTTCGGAACTAACAAACCTCGCATACATGCTTGTTAGTCGAACATTTAAGAAAATAAATTGCTTAATAATAAAATTCAGTTTTTGTGCGTTTAAAAATGAGTAAATGTCATGAACCCCCAATATTTTATACTCGAAAAGATCAATCTGAGAAATTAAACAGCAGACATTTTATTACATTAGAGTTTCAACATTGTCATTGTCAATTCTTTCTAAATCTACAGCCAAAAGTCGATTTTAATGCTTCGCCTTTTCGGACATTTTTGAACAAAATTCATGGAAGTGGGTATCAATTTGGCTAGTGATTTTAACTTACGATTAATTACTCCTTTAATGGGACATCCATTAATTCTAATAAAATTAATTGTTGTGATAGATATGACTGGACGTAAATTCCGAAGTTGTCAATCGTTGAATCCTACTTCACTGCAAACATAATTGACTTTAAAACGAGTATCATACCGAGTTTCGTTTATAAACAGGTTTTGAAATACATTCTACTTCCAATGAAATAGAATAAATTTTGTTGTAGAACACATATTTACATTACATATGGTTCGACGTATTTTGCTTTATTGCTGCTACTCATATTTTGTTCATAAAAACTCATTTCTTAAATGAATTTTTGACAGGGAAGGTCTAAATACATTCTCACCTACTAGCATTTAAAACCAGAAGCAATAGTTTCTTATAGACCAATAAATGGCTTCAATATTATTTGGCTTTAGGATTAAATGAAATTGAGTTGAGCATTGGGTCTTACATGCATCTTTCTTGGAAAGAATTAGTGAAATCAGAACCCATTTTAGTTTATTTTAGTTGCGCAAATAATTTTTATAGAATAGGCTAATCCTTTTTAAGTATAAATTGTTAAATAAAATACAGTCACAGAGGGGTCTGGACGAAACACACATGCATGGTTGGTTTCAAAAGTACCATAATCTCCCTTGCAGGAGACAATAAATCGCTTACAATACTGTTATGCGTTAGCAGACTGGGAATTTTGATAAAAATACATCATGTGTAAGTTGCAATGTGGTTGCAATGTTCTTTCTTGGGTACCTTCGACTCTTGCTAATACCTAACAACCAAACACTCGCTTTAACATTCTAGTGCAATAGTTCTTCTTACTATGCTGCTAAAAATAAGTAACCAAATGAACGTTCCTCACTACCATTGGAATGCAGATAGAAACAAATACCTTCTTGTTTTGATGCCGCACCAGCCAGTGCATGGATATTCAATACAATCGTCTTCTTCATTTTTCACATTTTTTACCACAGCGAACGAGTTGTGTTTGTTGGTCTGGCCAGTTCAGGCCCAATGAACCTTAGCTCTCTTCATCGACCTCGCTATAACCAGAATGGCTGATCAAACTTCGGATGTGCACCCTGAAGAATTAAGGTAATATTGAATACGTTTTAATTTTAATGATCAGTGTTAGCTTATTGCTTTTTCAATCGTGTGAAGAATGCCCCCGAAACATATTCAACTGTATCTTGTTATCTGTTCAGCGTTCAGTTTATAATTTTTATTTGAATAATTGTTAGATAAAACTCACTTGTTTTTCGAATGTATTAATTGTTCAGCAACCCTTTGTGTCTACATAAAGAATAAGACTTTTCATCAATTGAAATTGTGATTGGAGTTTCCAAAATATCCTATGTTTCTAATTTTCTGTGATTTCTTTAATTAGGATTCTTTGTCAGAGAGACAAAGTCCTGATCATGGTTGTCTAGGTTCCTAAATCAGGGCCGAACCCTACCATACCGTGTCCTGGGGCTATGAGGCAGCTTATGCAGTAAAGTGAAGATGGATTGGGTAACAATGCGGATTTACAACTCCACTTACAGGTAGAACTTCAACCACAAGTGTCTCCATTACGGTCTTAACAAAATTTCGGTATGCAGTACACATTGCTTTTCTCAACAGGATCGACAATTGTTCCAATCGAGACGCGTACATCTTTCTTTTAATTCCACTTGGTTCCCGGATGACATCCTTTATCAGCTATTTGTTACTGCACTAGTGTATTAGAATGAATGGTTTTATAGCTTTTGCAAATGGAGCAAATCAGGGAAAATCCAGTAATTTACCTATTTAGAAACGATTCGTTTCTTAGAATAATGCATAATATTTCCGTTAGACAGTCAGTCAGTCAGACAGACAGTTTCCGTTAGACAGTCAGACTTGAGTTGTCTCTAAATACAGTGATGTGTCTTTATTTTTTATATCACTTGCAAAACAAAGGTACTTTTTGCATGACCGTTTTTAATACTTTTTCTGTCTTTTTATGAGCATCTAATATTGATACGCGCTGTGAGGAGTATTTTGGTTATTACAAATTTGCACATGTTCACTTGCTGGTAACATGACTTTTTTTGTTTGGTTAAACATCAATGCACACTTCATTTTAGAATTGCGTTTTTGTGCACAAGGAACTAAGAAACGGCAGCTAAATTGCTGCATTATTTATATTAGATTAGAACATCTAAAATCAAATGGTGAATTGTATTACCATTGATTTTTTCCAATTCTATATGGTGATTTTAACGCAGTACAAATAATATGTCATTCATATTATGTACTTATAATATTATTATATATTGTAAAAATGATACATGTAAAAACGACGATGTTTTAGGAATTGCCTTTTTAAATCCGATATTGGCAATGTACGGGTTTATCGTAAATATCAGTTTGAGTTCCTATGTAGGTTTCAACTAACTTTAAAATGAAAATCATTAACCTTAGTTCTACCACAGCTAAATCTAAATAGTTTTTCATTGTAATAATTATGATATCTGTAAGAATTAAGATGTGTTTTAGGAATCGCCATTTAAAATCAGATTTCGCTGAGCTTGATTGGGTTTCATCTTTCTGTATAGATTTGAAATACCCGTTGGTGACTTGGAAGTGTATGTAATTAATATGTAATCATACTCTATGGTAATATTTATATTTCCTTACACTTGATACGTAATACCCGTTTGACTTGGTTAGCTGTAACACAAAAATTCATCCTATTGATAGCTCACTAGAAACAGTTCCAAATCAGGCCCTTTAATTATATAAAGGGAAATCCACTAGGGGAAATGTATGCCCTTCTGGTTTAAAAGGCAACACTTTAGTTTACAAAAACAGTTGTCTATTAGCAAAATAATGATGTTTGGTTTAATTCAGTGCCTTTTTTCAAAATTTGGCATAGCCCTTTCTTTATGCCAATGGATCTAGGCGATAGTGTTGGAAATTTAGTAATTATAAAGTCATCGTAGAGGCAATTCTCGACTACAAAGTCTACTACCTGCTATGCTGTATTATTCCCAGAGTAAACTGTATTATCATTCAGCTGCAGATATTTTTATATTTATAAATTATATCAATTTCTCAACCCAACAATAATTTGTAAGTAAAAAACGATTGTAAATGAGGGAAAGATTTTTGAGTCCTGCTAACACAAAAGGATTTCAACAGTGTATTGGACTCCATTAGGTTTATAGCTAGCGTTAATAGGCAAGAGGAATAAAGAAATGCATCGCTTAAAAAACAAATGCACATTTCAGATTTGCGTTTTTGTATGGAAGGAAATCAAAAACGGCAGTTAAATTCCCACAATTGTTTACATTGATAGCAAGGTCATTGTTTTGTATATTAACTGGTGAAATGTGTTGCCATTGATTTATTTTTCAATTCAGTATCATTATTTCTTACATTGCAAATGTTTTGTCCTTGAGATTTCTCTAAATGAAATGATGTTGCTTGAGTTTTTTTATTATATGTAAAAAATAAAATGTAATTTTAATGTATGTATATATTATTTTAATATTATGCTTGTTTGAAAGATACACACAACAATTCCTTGTCAGGTGTCGATCTTTCCTATATTAGTAAGTCTGAAAATTGATAAATGCTTGAATTTAGATTTTGCAATTGTTAACTCTGTATAGAGTTTAGCTAATGTAATATGCTGTAAATAAAGTTCGTAGAAGGAATATATTGTTCGAAAGAATCAGTGCACATTTCAGATTTGCGTTATTTACGTAACTCCAAATTTATTTTCCATTATTAATTTGCTAGCAAATCTGAACTTCCGATATCAATGGTAAAATGTATAACCATTGATTTACTTTTTAATTTAATTTAATTTTTTAGGCTTTTACAGGTTTGTAGAATGAGAATCATTAACGCAGAGTACGAAACTATTTCATAGTCTGCCGAAACAATATATGTCATTTTCACGGACTGTTCTACCAAATTAGTTATAACCAGAAATTAAGAAGCATTAAAAAGCTCCACTTCTTCTTTATTTTGTAGTCCATTACTCCTTTCTATAGTAGATAAAAAAGAAGGAAGTAGAGTCTTAAAGGCACCAAGTTCTGTGCTAATCTTCCTAAATGGTAAGTCGGCCTGTTATTATTCGCAACATAAGCTTCGGTCCGCTTACTCAACAGTTGCATATTTGAAGTATTATATTTGATGAGATACTAATGTATAAAGATTTCTAGCTCCTATTGAAGTACTAAGAGATTAACACG
Organism: Orchesella cincta; assembly: GCA_001718145.1. Lineage (NCBI taxonomy): Eukaryota > Metazoa > Arthropoda > Collembola > Entomobryomorpha > Orchesellidae > Orchesella > Orchesella cincta. The sequence continues at coordinate 15,016 of LJIJ01002808.1, forward strand.
TCCAATGTAGGGCAGAAGAATAATCTCATCCTGTGATTGTATTACGTATAATACCCTTTAGTAGAGCCCAGAAAAAAACAGTCTCTTCCACGATATGCTGAATCCGCCAAGGCAGATACTATAAAGAGTCTTCGCGATATTTGAGGCTGCACTACGCCCCGTGAATATAACATTTTCCAGTCCCATGTAACTTTTTAAAAATTACACTCGCACCAAACAAAGCTTTGCTTTGCAATGTTGAATTGATTCTATTTATCTGCGAGTGTAGCGTACATTGCTACGATCTTCCCGACATTGTTCTAATATTACGTCTCTGCAGAATCAGACGCATAAATAGTATATAAACTTTGTGAACTCAACAACTGAGCTAACCCTACAATAGTTGAACTTCAAAACTAGACAAATTGCATTCTATTGACAGCACTCAAAATACCCAGAAAAATAGGTTCTTTGGTATGGTAACTACACTTATCTAATTTAATTTAACTGTATTCGCCTAGTGGAAGAGTAACCTTTTGGTAAGAATGCGAACATTTTATGTCAGCAGAAAAACCAGATTTTGTCAAATCGTATTGCGTTTATGGTATCTAACATGGCCATATGAAAAACATATACCGTCTTAATACTCGAAACACAAAATTTCAATCCCATTGTTATAGGAGTCATAACGTAAAAAATCGATCAAAAATATTGGCTAATTCAAATTTTAGACATGAAAGTATGTATGTAGTTTTAATCATTCTTATCAATTACTGTTAAATTTATCTCTTTTTAAGAAAGAGGGCGCGCCAACGTTTATACTGAGCGAGATATTGCTGCCCTCGCGACTTTTTTGTAAACGAAAATCGGGTACATTGGTAACCAGTAAAAATAAATTTGTAACTTGGAATTACAGTTGTTCAGTACTTGCAACTACGCAATCTTTTTTTACTGATTAATGGAAAGCTTGGCACGGCATTAAATAACCTACACGGATAGCATTTTGGATATTTTTTAATTGTTAAAGCATAAGAGCCATAATTTCCTAGTCGGTGAGAAGATAATTTTCCTACCCACACCTTACAAATTCACCACAAACCGATTTATGTAATAATAAACACGTAATAAAAAGGACTAACGAAAGGTGTACAAATAACTAACATAATTATCCCTCTCATTTGTTAAATCAAATTGTAGCGTATAAAGAAGAGAAATCTGTTCGCCTCAAATGTATTCTGCTGCCTTGTTGTGATAGATTGACATAAAAACCACAAGGCTTTATCTTCATTCTTCTTGAACTATACCATAAATCCTCGACATACAATGCTTTGTTAGTCAGATATATTTTAATACTATATATATATGCTCAAGAATAAAAATCAGTTTTAGTGTCAAAGATTTAAAATGACGAAAATATGAAGTAAATGTCTTAACCCCCAAAAATATTGTATACTCGAAAAGATCAATTGCCAGAAATAAACATCCACAGTATTTTATTTAAAATCAAGCAAATGTTGTACTTTTTAATACGAGAATGGCATATTTTCGTCATGTGGTGGGTGAATGGATGTCTGCGATAACTCAAACAAATACAAATTTGAACTAATTTTTGATTAGTCACTTAAGAACCATATTGAATTTTCAGATAAATCCGTTGACTTAATCATAATTAAGTTTCATCATAGAAGAATATATACATTGTAACAAATGTATCACAGTCCCCATTGAGACCGGCGTTAATTACAAACGCCATGGAGTTGTGGAATAGGGATACTGAAGGAGGACGAGTTATAATTGAGGAGGGAATAAGAGCCAATTAAGAAGGATATATTGATAATTAAGGAGGAATGTGATAATAAGGAGGATAAAGTACAATTAGGGATGGTGTATGTATCCCGGGGGAGCAGGGTAGGCAAACCTAACCACACTCCTATACTAATTACAACGAACCCTTTCGCAATTTATTCACTCGTGACACTGTCTGTCGTATGTCTTTCAAACACAATAACTTTCGAACCGTTTGCATCTTGAAATTCTGTTTTCACCAATCGATAGATAAGGTCAAAGCGAGGATGAGGGTAGATGGTTTAACTGGGGTCACGGGGAACAAGGGTCAAAAGATAAGCGCAACAAATTGATAAGCGTCACATATAGCTTATGATATATGCGGATTCGAAAGGTAAATTGTGTGCTGAGGATGAATGTGGAAAGGTGCGATTATTCTAAAGGCAAAAGAGGTTTCGAACAGGGTCAAAGGTTCAGCGAGTTAAATGTTGCCAAATAACTCTATTAATATGGCTTATGGGATAGTACACATTCGATTAAGGTTTGCTGTGCGATTATGAATCCGCAGCCGCAAAAAATTGAATTGGAAGGCTTTCGACCGCAGAGGTCAAAGGTCATGTACTTTTTAAACGAACAGCGCTTGAGGCGATAATATCATTCGACAGCTAGTCTGATTGAAAATTTCGTCATATGACAAGATATGCCGATGCACAAATTAATCTGGCTAAAGGTACAAATCGCTAGCATCTAATGTGTTCCGGATTGTATACATTCGAGTTTCACAACAGGGATTTTCACTGTCAACTGCTTTCTACACTCTAGCGCCCACAAACTGATTTTATGGGCTTCGGCTATTCTGGCGTCCGAGTTTTGAAGTAAACATTCTATGAAGTGGGTAATCAATTTGGATTTAGTGATATTTATGCTCGTTACTACGCCTTCAATGCGGACAAAATCCACATTAATTCTGAATAAAATTAAATTGTAAAGTGATAGATATGAATGGGGAGTAGTTACCATTGACTAATTCTTTGATAATAGAGTCAATCGGGAATTCTAGTGGGTTTTACTTGAAAACTTATATTTGACCTTAATGTCAAATACAGAGCATCCCCTACGTGGGAATTAAAAACAGATTTTGTTTATAGACCGTTTTTGAAAAACATTCTAAAATCTAAACTGGAAGTTGCAAAACGCGAACTGACGTTGTATTCATAATGAGCGTGTTAGTTTTCAATTCTTAAATTAAAGTGAAAACTAATTTTGATGAAGAAAATATTTTTATATTACACTAGGTTCGACGTATTTTTGCTATCACTGCGGCTAACTCATATTTTGTTCATCAAAACTCATTTCCTAAATGTATTTTTGGCTAGGAAAGTCCAAATCCATGTTCACCTACTAGAATTAAAAACCAGAAGAATTAGGTTCGTACACACCAAAACCAATACTACTATTAGAATCAATATTATCAGGCTTTAGGGATTAATGAAATGGGCCTTGCAGCTACTCATTGTTGAGCATTGACATTTACATGCACATCTTTCTTGGAAAGATAATGAGAATAGCAACCCAATTTTAGTTATTTTAGTTGCAAAATAATTTTTTAGAATGGGCTAATCTTTTTAAGTAGAAATTGTAAATAAAATACAGTCGCAAGGATTTAAACAAAACACATGCATGGTTGTTTCAAAAGGTACCAGGATCTCGCTCTGCAGGAGACAAGAAACCCCTTCCAATACTGTAATGTGTTAGCAGTCTGGGAATTTAGATAAAAATACATCCAATGTAGGTTGGAATGTGGGATGCAAACAAAGAAATGGAGTACATTCTTTTGTTGTATAATACGTGAATTGCATTGTAGATGCAATCTTCGTTCTTGAGTACCTTCGACTCTTACTAATACCCAACAACCTAACACTCGCTTTAGCATTCTAATGCAAAAGTTTTTATACTATGCTACTAAAAATAAGTAACTAAATGAACGTTTCTCACAAGCATTGGATATACAGATAGGAATAAATACCTATTTTTATACCGTACCAACCAGTGCAGGCATATTTAATATTTTTGTTCAAAAGTCACACCAGAGTAGTCTTAAACTTTTCACCACAGGCACACAATTGTCGTGTCTTCGCTGTGACCAGTTCAGTTCGAATACTTAGCTCTTCTCGTCGACCTTGCTATAACCAGAATGGCTGATCAAACTTCGGATATGCACCCTGAAGATTCAAGGTAATATTTGAATTTTTAATTTTTAACAAGTGTTAGCTTGTTGTTTTGTCAGTCGTGTGAAGAATATCTAAAAAACTTATTCAACTGTATCTTGTTACCTGTTCAGCGTTCAGATCGTTTCAAGGCACTCTTTAATTGAATAATTGTTAGATAAAACTCATTTGTTTTTCGAATATACTACTCACTTAGCAACCCTTTTGTGACTGCATACAGAATGAGATTTCCAAAAATTAAAATGGTGACTGGAATTTCGAAAATATAGCATGTGTCCAATTTTCTGTGATTTCTTTAATTAGGATTCTTCAGAGAGACAAAGCCTTACTCATGGTTGTCTGGCTACTCCATCAGGAGGGCCCCCTACGAGACCGTGATATATTCCTATGTCCAATGCTCTTTGGTTATGAGGCAGCTAGTGCAATATACTAAAGATTGCTTGGGTAACGTTTAAACGTTAGTAAATGTAAAGAGGATTTCCAACTCCAAAGACAGGTATGACGTCAACCACAAGTTTACCCATTACGGCCTTAATAAAATTTCGGTATACAATACATATTGTTTTTCTTAATAGGATCGACAATTGTTGCAATTGCGACGCGTACATAATTCTTCTAATTCCATGTGGTTCCCGGATGACAGCTAGTTGTTACTGTGCTGTACAAGTGTATTATGTATTAGAAAGAACGATGGTGGTAGCTTTTGTTAATAGAGCAAAGAAGTGAAAAATCTGGTAATAACCTATTTAGAAGGATTTTTCTTAGAATAATACATAATATTTCCCTTATTTGATAGTCACACTTGAGATGTCTCTAAATACAATGCTGTAGTTTCAATTTTTATAGTATCTGCAAAAACAAATGTACGTTTTGTATGACCTTTTAAATACTTTTTTGTCTTTTTATGATAGTAAAATTAGTGAATGAATGGCGTTTCATACGTGCTTGAAATTAGTGAAATCGATGTCATTATTATGTGCATATGTTCACTTGCTGGTAGTGTTTAGCTACAAAATGGCAACATGGCTATTTTGTTGGGAAAACATCAATGCAAACTTCATTTTAGATTTGCGTTTTTGCACACAAGGAAGTAAAAAACGGAAGGTAAATAGCTTTATTATTTACATTAGATCAGAACATCTAAAATCAAATGGTGAAATGTATTACCATTGATTTTAAACTTTTAATTGAATTCGATTTTATTGCACTGCAAGTATTGTTCGTTGCAAATATAGATTTTGTACGATTCTTAATAGTATGCACTGAAAAGATGTTCTTCCCTATCTAGGGTTTAACAATGAAATTCTAGAAAATGTAACGTAAATCTTACAATGTGAATCCTTACATTACCCTTATTATTCAGAAAGGAACCATAATGGGCGAAGTAATTCGCCAACAATTATTTGGGCATTGGTAAAAAATACAAGTCTATTAGAATCAAAAAGTTATAATCATTGTAAATAGCTTTTTCATTTTAATACTTTTGATAAATGTAAGATCTAGCGATATGTTTTAGGAATCGCCATTTAAAATCAGATTTCGCATGAGCTTGTATTGATTTTCACTTTTTGTAGAGATTTGAAATACTCGTTTGTGACATGGAAGTTTATGTAATTAATGTGTAGTCAAACTCTATGGAAACATTAATATTTCCTTGCATTTGTAATTTGTAATACCAGTTTGACTTGGATAGCTGTAACTTGAAACTGATTCCAGTGTTCGCGCATTAGAAGCAGTTCAAAATCAGAACATTTTATTATGTGATCCACTTGGGAAAATGTATTCCTTTCTGGTAATAAATGGATCATTTCAGTTTACGAAAACAAGTTGTCTATTAGCAAAATGATGATGTTCGTCGTAGTCAGGCTTGCGGGTTCCGTTTAAAATTTACTCAACAGATGATGTTTGTATTTTTCAAGGACATTTGCCTAGCCAGTTCTTTATGGCAATAGATATATGCAATGGTGTTGACAATTTAGTCAAATTATAGACAATTCTCCACTAGATAGTCTACTATATGCTATGATGTATTGTTCCCAAGAAAAATGTATTACCACCTAGTTGCAGATTTATTTATATTTTATAAATTATAATAATTTCTCTACCCAACAATAATTTGTAAGTCGAAAACGATTGTGAATGAACGTAAGATTGTTTAGTCGTGCTAAGCAAAAATCGATTTCAACCGCATTGTATTAGACTGTATTAGGAAACTAGACCGTGATAACTTGTTTGCAGAATTGAATTTTAATAGATAAAGAAACAATGTATGTAGTTTTTATCATTTTAATATCTGTAAAAATATTTACCTTCCAAGGCAAAGGAGTTAATCCCGTGCGAGTTATTTGTCTCGCGTATTTGTACTAGCTTAACCTACAAATTATCCCAGAAAATGGTACCTTTGGAATAAATTTGTAAAGACTGTTAATTATGTTCAAGCGAAAAGAATACTCATTGGCTTTGAATGAATAAATAAACCATCAATGTATGTTGTTTCACGTTGTTAATTTAACATTGATTACTGAAAAACATAAATACTTATATTGCACAATTAGATGGATCCATGTATGAAACGAGTCAACTTCATGTGAACGAAGTCCACCCACCCAATATATTCATAACATCAGCGTTTCTCTTCAAGAGCATGGAGCTTACCAGTTTCTCCTGTGAACATCTATTTAAATTAGAATCGGTGAATGACTTAATGAAAGTAAACTGAGCGTGCGTAGATATGTATAATAATGCAAGTATGCCGAGTTATCCACAAACAAGACTTAACCTTCACTGATTGGATTTACCATTGGTTTATTATTGCACACTGAAGATTTTTAACAGTGTTTTGGATCGCATACATTTTTTTGTTTTAGAATAAAAGAGTAATGTATGAATTAAGAGACAAGTTGGTGTTGTTTCTTGTTCCTTCATGTATTGGCAAGCAGGAGCTGTAGCACTAAAACAATAGTCAACAGACTGTAAGTACTTCATATTTAAGTTAACTGCGTAATGGCTGAATTGGTTAAACGGTCTTACAGTTCTTGGAGATATCATTGGTCACCAGCAGAAGCAGCACCCAAAACCATCTCAAGATCCTTTTCAGACAGAGTGGCCTTAAGGTTTGCAGGTGTGGCAGCCGAGCTGTAGGCACCAAAGAGTGAGAAACCGACAACGGAAAAGAGCTTCATTGTGAAAGGTTTTTGGTTGGGAGATAAAATGTTAAAGATGCGAGAAGTAGGGGTGATGTGATGCCAGCTCAAATTTGTAGCATGTTTTATAAGAAATTGCTAGGATTGCGTGTATTACATTGAGTAATTGTGGCTGGGTGATTATGCAAACTGATGTAATTTATTACCCCAGACACATAAAAACATAATTGGCTGTCTAGGTACTAATGATCAGTCGCTATTGCTTCTTTGTTTTAAATCGCAGTGAGTAGCGTCTGCGATGAAATTGTAATAGAAAAAATACGTATAGCGAAATCCAGACAATCGGTATAATTGACTCGTTTTGTCTTTTGATTTCGTATTTCTAACAACGTCGTACGCAACTGATTCATATATTTAATGCGTAACACTCAAACCTGTACCAAATCATGCAGCCCGACTTCAATGCAAATTTATTTTAATAAGCTAAACATCATGCACTATCATTAACTCGGGATTACGATATAGTCATAAAACCAATAAAAACTTGATCTTTCACTTCGTCAACACGTCACATCATCAAAGACAGAAATATATGCCTACATGAACTTGAAGCAAAGTATATTAAAACTGGTCGATAGCTTTTTGTAAAATTCTTATATACTGTTTATTTCTTGACCTTACCTTACTTTTGCTGATTTTTTTGGCCACGATTGATTCGCGAATAGTCATTCCTTGAGGTAGGGCTAATGAAAATGACAATAAATGAAAGACTGCAACATAACAAAACAACTCTTTTTTGCGTTTGGGTAAGGAGCGAATCAGCTCTGGCGAACCCTGATTGAGTCAGTGATCGCAAACTCAAATGCCGCATTTTAGTTGTAGTTTCTTCCAGTTTGGAAATTGGATTTCAAATTTTTAATTGATTGTTACTACTTTTACACACATGTTAAATAACCGCAGATGACAATAACGTAAGTTAAGATGAATCTCTCTGGCGTTTTTGTTACGGGCCTCAAAGGTTAATGGGTTGCTTCTAACAATTTTAGCTATCCAGTCGTCTAATTATATGCAGTTCAGACCAACCTGGTCGTTTTGTAGCAGCCCATGAAAGAAGAAGCTTTGGTTTTAATTGCTACTTCAAAACAGAACATGCGAGTTTTACCACGTGTAAAATTATCAGCTTAACTGACTTCTGTATATTTTGTCTATTACCATACTGTCGTACTCAAACAAATACTCAGCGGCAGACTGGTCCTCTCATCGACAAGCAGAAAAATGAAGGCGAAAGGCAAACGTCATAGATTCCAGGCATGAATCATGGGATCCCAAAAGAGTTATGAAAT
>LJIJ01002809.1:0-23490 GCA_001718145.1 Orchesella cincta
GGCAATGGGCAGAATCTCATTCGATTGGATATTGTTTTCCCATATTGGCAGGTAAATTTAATGTAGAAGCAGATATAGAATCCCGAAGAAAGGTAGATGACACTGATTGGATGCTTTGTAGAAATAGCTTTATAAAAATATGTAACGAGCTGGGTTTACCTACAATTGATCTTTTTGCGAGTGCGAAGTCAAAACAATTAGAAGATTCGTGTCTAGATTTCCCCAGCCTAATTCAGAAGGCATAGATGCTTTTACTTTTAATTGGGAAAAGAGTTTGCGTTCGTCTTTGCTCCGTTCTGTTTGATGCCACGTGTTTTAAGAAAATAGCGACAGACAATGCAAAATGCATCGTGGTGGCTCCTTTGTGGCAAACTCAGTCCTGGTTTCCACAGTTCAAACTTATGAGTTGCTCGGAAATGCTAGAGTTTGGACCTAATGAATCGTTATTAACATGTCCTTACACAGTCACAAACCTCATCCTTTGTGGAGGAGCCTGAAGTTAGCAGTAGCAGTATTGTCAGGCGAAAATTTTTGAATATGGGATTATCCGAGGAAGTAGTGAAATTAATCTTTGCTTCTTGTAGTGGTAGTACATGGAAGCAGTATAAAATCTATTTAGATAAGTGGTTTAATTATTGTAATCGATTAAGCATAGAGTATTTAAGACCGAATTTAGAACAAGTATTAAGTTTTTATCGCATTTGCTAAATTTAGGCTAGGTTACAGTGCCATTAACACCGCTCGCTCAGCTTTATCAATGCTGTTACCACTTTTTGATGGAGTTAGGTTTGGGGAACACCCATTAACAACACGAGTGAGGTGTATTTAGGTCACGGCCACCTTCTGCTCGTTATGATAGCATTTGGGATGCCGATCAGGTTGTAATGTTAATTGAGTCTTGGCCTTCAAGTGAAGATTTAGATTTAAAAATTCTTACCCTGAAACTAGTCTCATTGTTGGCGCTCGCGTCAGCTCAACGAGTACAAACATTGTCTTTAATTAAAACTCGAAATGTGAGTATTAATTCTGTAGGAACGGTTATAACAATATCAGACCTTGTCAAGACTTCGGTTGTGACGAAGAAACAACCAAAAAATAGTGCTACCAAGATTTAAGGATCATAACAAACTCTGTGTTACTTCATGTTTAGAAGTATACCTTAAAAGAACCAAAGACCTTAGAAAAATGCGAAGAGTTGCTTATTAGTTTTTTGAAACCCTATAAGCCTGTGACTAGTCAGACAATTGGTAGATGGTTAAAACTTGTATTAGGTTATGCTAATGTTGATGTAACTAAATTTAAGGCACATAGCTTTAGGCATGCTTCTGTTTCCAAAGCGTATGATTTGGGGTGCAACATTGATCTCATTATGAAGTGTGCTTCTTGGTCTGAAAAATCTAACATGTTCTCTAAACACTATAATAGACCAATAGAAAATAGATATGCGTATGGAGAGTTACTTTTAGGTAGTAGTAATAAATCTAGTTGATTTGTAATATTAATGTAGTATGTATCGAAATAAACTGTGTGCAACCTACCCTTCGTAAGCTTTGAACATCTGCATTAGTAAACTTGTAATCTTCGAGACGAAGGAGTGAAGTAGAATTAAAGATTAAAAGAGAACTTACCAGTTTGAATTTTGATCGTAATTCTACGATCTCCGGAGTTGAAGAAGATTACAAGTAACCTAAACGCGCTTTCTCCTGGTTAGTTCCGCAGAGCTGCATTAGTAAACTTGTAATCTTCTTCAACTCCGGAGATCGTAGAATTACGATCAAATTCAAACTGGTAAGTTCTCTTTTAATCTTTAATTTTCGAAAGGATTGCGAGAGCAGCAGCTCTGGAAATAAGGCCGTGTATTCAGTGTCTTGGTGCGTACATTGTGAATATTTCTTGTTGGAGCCAGTCTCAAGTTTGTTCAGGATTGGTAATGTTGAATATGATTTGGAATTAATATTAATTTTACGACTGGCTTCTGTAATTTTGTTTGGACATAAATTATTATTTTTAGTTTAACTTCGTACCACCACGTGTGCTGAAACTGCTTATTTCTACGTCAAAAATGGGGATGAAGGATGGAAAGGTTCTATATGGTATTTTTTTATATTTGATGTCTATTTTATATATGTATGATGTCATATAATATATCATATACACTCTATTAGTTGGAATATTTGTTCGCCACTAGCATCATTCAGACCATATTTCTAGCCCAATATTTCCACAAAATGTTTGTGCTCGGAATGAGAATCAAAGCATCAGTCACCAGTGCCGTTTATCGCAAAGCCTTAAAAATTTCTAATGCTGCCAGGAAGGAATCAACAACTGGAGAAATTGTGAATTTGATGTCTGTGGATGTCCAACGACTAATGGATCTAGTTGCATACTTGAATATGCTTTGGTCTGCTCCTTTCCAAATCGGTGTGGCTCTGTACTTCCTGTGGGACACTTTGGGACCTAGTGTGCTCAGTGGAGTCGCCGTGATGATATTGCTGATTCCTGTCAATGGCTGGCTTGCAGGAAAAGTGAAGAACCTACATGGACAACAAATGAAGAACAAAGATAACAGAGTCAAATTAATGTAAATTTATGGTTTAGCATAATACACTAATAGACTGTTGACTATTAGATGTGACTATTATATGTTTTTACTTAATTTAATGTTTAATAGGTCGGAAATTCTATCTGGGATAAAGGTTTTGAAATTATATGCATGTACGTTATGTACTATATCACTAAATAATTTTAATAATTCCTTTTATGTACTACTATATCTTTGCTGGGTGCTGATGCAGATTGTTGATTTTACCATAGGGGAACTTTCATTCAAAGATCAGGTTCATAAGATTCGTGATCGGGAAATGATTGTTTTGAGAAAGGCTGCTTTCCTAAATGCTGGAACTACATTTTTGTGGTTGTAAGTTATCTTACCGTATTTCTTAACCTGTTTGGATATTTTTGTTTTGCTTAAGAGGTCTTTCTTTTTCCTAGTTGTGCACCGTTTGTTGTTGCACTGGTCACATTTGCGACTTACGTACTGGTTGATGAAGAAAATGTACTGGATTCTGAGAAGGCGTTTGTGGCACTGACCCTGTTTAATATAATGTCGATGCCGATGACCATGCTACCTATGATGATCGTGGGTTTAACCGTTAAATATAGCTAATTAATTCAAAAAAAAAAAATTCAAAATTTTCAAAAAATTCAAAAATTTTATTTATTAAAGGTGATGTCTGCTGAAGCCAGTGTAAGCTTGAAACGGTTAGGAAAATATTTAAATGCAGAGGAAATAGATGAAGATGCTGTACAACACGATTCAACTACCGGTACGGCTTGAATAAGCAAAATACGTGTATAAAGAAGAATATGTCAAGTTGTAAAAGGGTGTTTTACCACTAAAATTTTGTCCTTCATATTCGTAGACGACCCAGTGGTCATAGAAGATGGTGACTTTGCTTGGGAAGCTGAAAACAAAACATTAACAAACATCAACGTGCGTATCAAGCCAGGCCAGCTTGTAGCTGTTGTAGGAATCGTCGGTTCAGGTATGTATGCAAATGCCAGTAAATCTGTAGTAATTCAAATCATGTAGTATATATGTAAGATCAAGAATTTATTTTCTGAAGGCAAGAGTTCGTTGATTGCGTCGCTCCTTGGAGAACTAATCAAACTCAGAGGAAAAGTCGTCACGAAAGGAAGCATAGCGTATGTAGCTCAACAGGCCTGGATTCGAAACTGTACATTGAAGGACAACATTACATTTGGAAAACCATTCGACAAGCAAAAATACAACAATATCATAGACTGCTGCGCTCTGAAGCCAGATTTAGACATACTACCTGCTGGAGACCAAACAGAAATAGGAGAAGTAATTTGGCATTGTGTTTTTAGTTTATTTGTGTTCAATACTATATTTTACTCAAGAATCTAATCATAGTGCATTGTGTGATTTCTTTAAAAATAGAAGGGTGTGAACCTAAGCGGTGGTCAGAAGCAGCGAGTACGAAAATAATTTAACTAATTAAATACCTAATTACACAACTTGCATAACATAATTTATATTATTACGTAATATAACACAGGTGTCCTTGGCACGAGCAGCTTACTGTGACACCAGATGTGTACCTATTTGATGATCCATTGTCAGCAGTGGATAGGTAAGCAAGATATCTTGCTCAGAACCTTTGTTAATTTATATTTATATATTAATATATAATTAATATTAAATATGTAATATTAATATTATTCAGTCATGTTGGAAAACACATCTTTGATAAGATGCTGGGACCACAGGGACTTCTTGCTGGAAAGACACGACTCCTGGTCACTCACGGAATCACTTATTTGCCTCAAACCGACCACATTATTGTCCTAAAGGATGGACAGATTAGCGAAGAAGGAACTTATAAACAGTTGCTTGCGAAAAAAGGAGCGTTTGCTGATTTCCTTGTGCAGCATCTGGAAGCATCAGAAGTGGAGATGAAGAATTCTCCAATGTTGTGATGGAGCTTGAACAGGCTCTGGGAGGTCGCGACAAAATCTTACAGCGACAACAGTCACAGATCTCTGATGAAGGCTCTGGGGATATTACACTGAGAAAAGAACAACATCTGTGCGATCGCAGGATAGCAGTGGCCATACCCCTAGTCCTGCTAAAAGAATGTCTATCACACCAAAGAAGGAAGAGGTTGCTTCCCCACAAAAAGTCAAGGATAAATTGATTGAGGTGGAGAAAGCGGAGACTGGAAGTGTCAAAGGAGATGTATATACTCACTACTTCAAAGCTGTTGGAATATTTATGGTTTTTATGACCATGGTGTTTAGCGCAGTTTCACAAGCTTTTCAAATTGGAGGTAATGCCTGGTTGTCGAAATGGAGTGAAGAGCCACAAGTCAATGGAACGATTGACGTTGATCGAAGGAATATGTTTTTGGGAGTATACGCTGCCCTTGGCGTTGCCCAATGTAAGAGTTGTTAATTAGAAATGGAAATTGCGTTCTACTTATCATGTTTACTGAGTAACTGACTGCATTATTTGTGTTCGTTCTTAGCAATCGCCGTGGTCATAGGTTCAATCATGATGGCGATAGGAATGCTGAAAGCGTCTGCAAAGCTGCATAATGGCATGTTACTGAATGTTCTACGTAGTTCAGCCAGCTTTTTTGATACAACCCCACAAGTACGCCAAAACTTAGAAAATCTATTTTAAATGAGATTAGTATGTAAATGTAATTGTAAATTTTACAAATTAAGGGAAGAATTGTAAATCGGTTCGCCAAGGACGTTGATGTTGTAGACAACCAATTACCTATGAATGTGCGCTCTTGGCTTCGCTGCTTTTTCCAAGTATTTGGAACTATTGCTGTAATCTCTTACAGTACCCCAATCTTCCTGGCTGTGATTGTACCATTGGGTATTGTCTACTTTCTAATCCAGGTATGTAAAAGCACTTTTCAGTTGATGCAATCAATCTGCAAATGCAAATAAATTTAATTTCGTTTGAGTAGCGCTTTTACGTGGCCACCTCAAGACAATTGAAGAGATTGGAATCCATCACAAGATCTCCAATCTACTCGCATTTCGGTGAGACGCTTACTGGCGCCACAACGATTCGGGCTTATTCCAAACAAATGTCATTCATTTTGGAATCAGAGGACAAGGTTGATCATAACCAACGCTCATATTTTCCATCTATCGTTGCAAACCGGTGGCTTGCAGTGCGTTTGGAAACTGTTGGCAATCTCATAATTTTCTTTGCCGGACTTTTTGCAGTATTGGGACGTGATACCTTGTAAGTTCAATCAAGAATTCAGCTAATGGGTTTACGAAAATTCTGTATTAATTGTGTCTTTAAATTACAGAGATCCTGGCACAGTTGGTCTTTCAATTTCATACGCGTTGTCGATCACGCAGACCCTTAACTGGCTAGTAAGAATGACATCTGATGTAGAGACAAACATTGTAGCGGTAGAACGTATCAAGGAGTATAGTGAAACACCCCAAGAAGCAGAATGGGAAATCCCAGAAAGGAAACCGGATAAAGAATGGCCAGAGAAAGGTCTCATAACATTTGACCACTATCAAACTCGGTATCGTGAAGGATTAGACTTGGTTCTTCGTGATGTAACGTGTACGATAGAACCAGGAGAGAAAGTGGGAATCGTTGGAAGGACTGGAGCCGGTAAGAGTTCCTTAACTCTGGGACTCTTTAGATTAATTGAAGCAGCAGGAGGAAACATTATTATTGATGGTCACAATATTTCAAAATTGGGGTTGCATGATGTTCGTGGACGACTTACTATCATTCCTCAGGTTAAAGAAGCACCCGAGTTTTGTAAATCATAAAGATTATGTACGTTTTATGAATGTAATGTCAAGGTTCTTAAATAATTAACATAGGACCCAGTTTTGTTTTCTGGCAACCTCCGGTTCAATCTTGATCCGTTTGGAGCATATTCGGATGACGAGATTTGGCGTGTGCTTGAATTGGCACATTTGAAAACTTTTGTCAGTAGCCTGACGGCTGGCCTAGATCATGAAATCAGTGAAGGTGGTGAAAATTTGAGGTAAATATAGACAAACTAAGTAAGTCTCGCAGCTTTAAATGGATTATGGAACAAATTATGTAAATGTCTTTTTATTAGTGTTGGTCAGAGAAGTTTGGTGTGCCTCGGGAGGGCATTGCTGAGAAAAACCAAAATCCTCGTGTTGGATGAAGCCACCGCGGCTGTGGATTTAGAAACTGATGATTTAATTCAGACCACAATTCGTTCAGCCTTCAAAGAATGTACTGTTCTGACTATAGCCCATCGCTTGAATACTATTATGGACTCCACGAGGTACGTGTATTGCATTGCACGACTTCAATTTTTTATATAAAGATGCATTTTATTGAAACCTGACAAATCTTTACTGTGGTATTTTCAGGGTTATGGTACTCGACAAGGGAGAAATAAGAGAATTTGATACTCCGTCCAGTTTACTTCACAACAAGAAAACAATATTCTACGGAATGGCCAAAGATGCTGGAATCGTTAATTAAAACTCGATGTGATTATATATCGTATTATATTGCAAACTTGTAGTCCCTCAGCTATAATTATTATTTTGTTAGTTATCAGTGTTTTTCATTAGTATTTACTTTAATAGAAAATGTGTTTCATAAAATCACAAATGTACTTAATATGTGTACCTTTAAAACAAACCTTTACCTAACTCACAGCAATCCAAAAATTGCTCTTAATGTACCTCGAACGAACACGCATGTTTAAACAAAATGTACTTTTCATACACACACTAGTGTACTTAACTAATTGTAAGACTTTGTGTACGTTGTACATACCATTTTCGACTCGTTCATTAATTTCGTTATAATTACAATTGATTAAGAATGTACCGTATAACGTTATATGATGTGTATACTTATAGTTGAAATAAATATGAAATATAAATGAAATCATTAAATGTTTAGACACGAACTAAGTTAAGTAATGTTTTACATTTCTCTACGTGTGTATGAACTTTAATTCATGAACTACTGAGAGTTAGAATTTCATTAGTTTCAGCAAGTTATGTTCTAGTTTATGATAAATGCACTGTCAGACAACAGTATATACTGTTTTACCTTTATCTAGCATACAACATCATTCCACACACAAATTTTGAGATGCGGAATTGCTGACTGCTCAGCAGCAAGGAACTAAACTCTTGTTGCTGCTTATTCCTTCACGGAGAATTTCAAGGTCACACGGATAGAACAAAAACAAGTAATGCTTGTGTGTATAGATATTCAAGCCGAAATGTATACATACAGTGAGTAAGATTTCGCCGGTAGCAATCCTTACACCGTGTGCTAGCATAACAATTTTCATTCACACATTGCATGGAATATGAAGTCATGAAAGCTTAAGGCTTTAGAGTTAACAACTACAAAGCATGTGACAATACATAATATTCTGTACCCATTTATCCGTATGAATGACCTCTATACGACTGGTTTTTTGGTAGTTAGCTGTCTGTCCAGAACAACTGAACATACTGTGTGGGCGTAAATACATAAAACCTTAACTTTCTGCTACTGTGATTAGGTCAAAATAAAATACTATACCCGTAGAGAATCTGAAGAAGTGGATCAATCAAATGTATTCATTCCGGTGCTCATATATCACATCATTACTAAAGTTGATCGTTGGCTGGCTAAGAAACTTATGGGAAGCAATAATGAAGGGAGCAGCGGGACGAGTTACTGCTGAAGATAATGAAAAGAATATGCATACAAATGCAGGTGGTGACAACAAAGAAAAGGTAATCATATCACATTCCGCATTCATTTTTCTAAATCACAAGTACTTTGTCTGTGGCAAGAATACTACATAATATATCATACAATGATTATAAAACCTACTTCAAAAGGATTGTGAATGCGTGGCAAACGTAATGAAATAATATTGGGTTATTTAGAGATATGTATGCAAAAATCGAGTATTGTCCTTGCCCTGGTATGATCATTGGTATCTCTGGTGCGATTGCCCTGTATTTTATAATTAGGGCAGAAATAACATATAAACTTCATTCTATGCGAAATTATGGATCATAACTTCCCTTGTTACAGGCAAACCACGTGCCGTGCTAAAGTAAATAGGAACAAGCTATCATCGTATAACGTTATGCAAATTGTTTTTAGATTTAAGTCAATACAATTGTTGATTTTCTCCTGTGATTATGAATTGTAGGAAATCAATCATTGTCATGTCTCATGTCAGTATTGTCAGTATATGAGAGTCTATACACGAAATCAGTATGGAATGCCACAATAGGTTGACATGTATGATTTGATTTTCTGTGAATTTGGACGCAAACAAGTTCGAAATCCAAAATGATTATGACTGCTTATGTTAGTCTTGGATTTGTTCTGAGGAAATCTAGTCGCGATGAAATTTTGTACCCAACTCGCTGGACTTGCCATTGTACAAAGAACCAAAGATTTAATTTAAATTAACCATTAAGCCATAGAATATATTCTACATGTTAAATTTTTATTTTCCAGGTTTTGGCATGCTCCTCAACAACCACTTCCCAAGACTTACCTTCGGTTTATGAGTATTTTGCAAATGGGACGGAGTTGACTGGTTTGGTAGCTGGAAACCGCATTTTTACGCTCAACGGTAAGGAAATCCGTATCATAAGTGGAGCCATCCACTATTTCCGCGTCCATCCAGCCCAATGGCGAGACCGTTTAAGGAAGCTTCGGGCAATGGGAGCAAATTCAGTGGAAACCTATGTTGCATGGAACCTTCATGAGTACCACAAAGGGGAATTTGACTTTGGAAATGGAACCAACAATGACTTGAGCGAGTTTCTGGATGTTCGCAAATTTATTCAAATTGCTCAGGAAGAGGACCTTTTGGTACTCATCCGTCCTGGACCTTATGTTTGCACCGAATGGGACTACGGTGGCCTTCCAGGCTGGCTTCAAAGAGATCCTGACATGAAAGTTAGGGGAAAATAACAAGCCGTACCTGGATCGGGTAAAGCTTTACCTTGATAACCTTCTCCCACAAGTTACTGACCTACAGTTTACACGCGGAGGTCCTATTATCGCCATCCAGGTAAAAGTGCTGTTTGTTAAGCATAAATAGTAAAGCAATAGCAATAGTAAATAGTAAAGCATTTTTATGCAACATCTCAGAAACTGATTTCACTGTTTGAAACAGATTGAGAATGAGTATGGTGCATTTAGCCCAGACATCCAGAATATTTGCAGTATATAAGGGATTTGTATAATGAGCATGGTTTTTGATGAGTCCCTCCACTTCACCTCTGATAACAGCTTTGGTGGCAGCGGTATGGAAGGATCTCTTCCTGGCGTGCTCCAAACGGCAAATTTCCAAAATTCTCCAACTGGTTTGTTCAACCGGCTGCGTGAAGTTCAACCAGATATGCCTACAATGTAACCAATCTTTCAAACAAAACATATTACACTTGAGAAAATCCCATTTGTAAAGTTGTAGTAAATTCAATTTAGGGCAATGGAATTCTGGGCCGGTTGGTACAGCCATTGGGGAGACGCAAAACAGGGTGGAACAACTCCAGAATGTAAGGCTAAGTAAATTTTATGCCTGTATTACTGATTTGATTACACCAATTTATTTCATTTCAGTTATGGCAAGTGTTTTGGAAGAAATTCTTGGAACATGGAATGCTTCAGTTAACTTTTGTAAGTTTAGACATAATTGAAGTAATCTAGTTGTTAGTTAAATGATGGCAAATTATTATCTTTTTATATTAAGCATGATTTAAATTAAACAGATATGTTTTTCGGGGGCACCAACTATGGTAAGTAAATACACACTATTGATATGACACTCCTTCATCATCATTCAATACTACTAATATTTGCTATCGTTTATTTTGATAGCTTTCATGGCTGGTGGTAACACAAGAGGAGATCCACCATACATTGATGCAGATGTTACAAGCTACGGTACAAAAATGTTGACTTTTGAATCAGGTCATTGAATTGTGTGTAAAAAAGTGGTTGTCTTTAATTGGAACTGTTTGTGTTTGTAGATTACGACGCTCCACTTTCAGAAGCTGGAGACTACACCCGCAAATACGATCTTGCAGCAGATCTCATTGCACGCTATGCAATTCCTCAACTTCGTAAGCCTCAGCGCCCTGCAGAGTCCACCAAGGCTGCTTATCCTACCCTTGGACTACAGCGGTATCTCACGTACTCGGATATCATTGACAAAATTCCATCATCCTCTAAATTCCAGCTAGAAAAACCTGTCTCAATGGAAAATCTTCCGATGAACGGTGACAGTGGACAAGGTTTCGGATACATCATTTACAGAAAGAATGTGTTCATTGCCCCCAATGATGACAGCTCATTCCGTGGCTCTTGGCCAAGGGATATTGGCTTTCTTCTTGTGGATGGGGAGCTGGTTCAAGACGGAATGACTTGTGGATAAACAGCATCAAGGAATTTCCGTTGTCTGTCACTCAAGCTGGAAATCACACCTGTTGATTTGATGGTGGAACCATGCTCGCGTTAACTATGGTACTGCTGCAGATTTCATTCAGCAAAAGGGAATTGCGCCAATTCATCAGTCCAAGATTGAGATTAATGGGGAGGAAGTAACAGATATTGAGGTTATCGCTGCCGAGTTTTCAAACGCATGGGTAAAACAACTGTCAGGTTTTAGTGAGGTGGGAAATGCGACCTTCGAGCTCCAGTGTTACTCCAGTCTTCCTTTAATATTGAAGGAGAGCCGGCCGACACATGGTTGGATATGAGTAGGTGGAACAAGGGTGTTGTATTCGTCAATGGATTCAACATTGGAAGATACTGGAAAGTGGGACCTCAACAGAATTTGTATGTTGCTGCTCCTCTACTCAAGACGGGAGAAAATATTGTAAGTTTGTTGTAGATCCGATTATAAAACTCATATTTTTTATAGTGTTGTGTAAGTGCTGACCTTTCCAACTTGTTTCAGATCACGATTTTCGAGCAAGTGCAACCTCATACGGAGATAATCTTCAGTGATACGCCCAACTTGGGTGAGCCACCATCATCTGCCTAAGTCAGGCTATGATTAACTTTATAGATAATTATTTATGAATAATTATTGACGTGAAACTGTTTTTAAAATGGAATTAAAGCCAACTTGTATTGAGTATTTATAAACTCTTTTATTATATCGTCCAAGTAAATTATATGCATTTATTAAGTTTATAATATACGCATTTATATCAGAAAACAACCATGATTTTATCCAGCTCTGCATAAAAGCTGTCATGCCTAAATATAATATCATTATTACCCTCTGCAATGGAATTCTTAAGGTTACAAAAGTATTTGAATCAAAATTCCCCATCCATTAACAGTAGGTGGAAAACGACTTGTCTATTGACATTATTTGTTGTTACGTTCATCGTAGCTTGCTCTTCCATTCCGTTGGAATAAAAACCGAACCTCATATTCCTTTGACTCATCAACCCAAATGCCAGCAACTTCGACAGAAGCATCTTCAGCATCAATTTCTCCAACGTAAGAGCACTTGGCAGTTTCGCTAGCACCTATTTTGGCGTTAGTCAGGAAGCCATCCTTCAGCTTCATAGATTCCTTCTTCTGAAACTTGTGGCCAGGTGCCCATATTTCCAGCTCGGTAATTCCAACAAACCAGTTTTCTTCTTGGTTTCGAGCAAGACCACCCTGACTTTTGGGTTGTACAGGATCAAAGTGAATTGTGAGCACATCATTCGGGATGCAAACGCTTGGTGTAGAAACTTGATTCTGAGCTAGTGTCCAGTTTCCAGTTGAAGACAGAATTTCAACCGTCACGTTTGTAGGACAGTCTGTTAAGCACATGTTTATATGATTTTACTGAATAACACTCATTATCATTCACGATTCAAAGGTTTGCTTACCAACTTCTCCTTCTTCAGTAACAACATCAGAGTAGACATACAGCTTAACTTGATCGACAGTTTTTACTCTTCCAGGACCAAAGTCAACCGATAACCAATCCACTTCATTTTGAGAACCAAAGTTTGACCACCTGTTGGAAGGTATGTAATCATAAAATACACGCCCATCCACCACTTGCCATACTGATGCCCAAGCGCTGGTGAAACTCGAGTCCACCATAGGATACCCAAATCCATTAGCATTTGCAGCATAGTTTTCAATCTTCTTTCGAGCATAAGTCTCATCTACAATTGGAGGTGGAATATCTAGTGGTCATTATTCCAAGTTGAGGTTGAGACGCTGCTAGCTCCCATTTAGAAAAATTTTCATCCAGCAGTGGTATTGTACTTTGAGCCATCCTTGTCATATAGCACAGTTATGTATGCCATGGTAACATTAAATTCTCAACAATGAAAAAAGGCCAAGTGGATGGTATCAGCGGGTTGATAACAAATGTGTTGTCAGGCTGAGGTACGATCCCAATCAAATCTCCAAGCACGTTATCTACGTATGTTGAATGCGCGTAGTGTTCTGAATGATTGCTGTCAAAATCAGGATGAAAAACAAAAATGAACAAAAACAAGAAAATCAGTTCTGAACTTTTAAGTTGTTTTTTAAGTGCTTTGAAAACTTACTATGAATCACAAACCCACAGCTTCCTATATGGAGAATGACATTCAGCAACAAATGGCTTGTCATTTTTTTGTATTGTGTTTCGGCATACTTGTGCAACACTTCCAAGAATGTGTTTACATTCACGATATTAGTAGTCCGTAAATCTCTCAACTGAGCTGCTAGGGAGTTGATAACCATTCCTGTTGAGTATGGCACGAGTTTTCGCGAGTTTAAGAAAATTATTATTTAGGTTTTTTTGCATTATTAAACTGTAAAAGTCCGTCCTACTCAGCTTACTTACCACCAGCAACACTGCGCCGTTTGATTTCCATCAAACCATACAGATCTTTGTTCGCAAGTTGTTGGACCGTATGTGGAATTAAAACCTTGAGGATCAAATAAATGTTCCCAAGCTAATGCATATTTTGATTCTTGGGGATCAGGAACCCCAAACCTCCAAGGATAAAACCCAATTTCTTCTCGGGTATCCAACAGCTCATAGTTTGGGGTTGTCTTCTCTGTAGATGAAGAAAAGAGTGTTAAACAGATATTGACAATTTTTTTAAAGGAAATCATTAGAATGGAATTAGTACAAAGCACCTGAAAACATGATAGAAAAAGGTTCTTTCGTCATCCCATAAATGATCCAAAATCCCCTGTCTAATGGCAGCTGCCCTTGCCTTCAAACTCCTCCGCTGTTCTGGTATCATTGTTGATCCTAGCAATTTTGGAAATAGTGATGGCATTCGCATACATTTCAGAATTGAAGCTAGGCCTGTACCCTAGACCCCCATGGTAGGGATCATCAGTTTGCTCGGAACTAGCAGAGTGTTCCATAGCGTCATCATGAGGTGACAGAAAGTACAAATCCAGAGCAGGCTCATATCTGTCATTCCACCCATTGAAATTGTTGACAAGACCTTCCTGTTGAGAGAGAATAAAGTCTCTGTTCCCAGTTTCCATATGCTGCGTCCGCGATCCATTCAGAGTACTGTTGATTTCCGCTACTCTCCCTCCCTGTACCAAAAGTTGATGTAATCTCATTGTACCTTGGGTTTCGGAGCCATCTCGATTCATAAATGTGATGTCCGGCTGCTCCATTTATGGTGCCAAATTTTTGGGCGTAACCAACATGGTGCACAAATTCAGTAACAGAGTAACCCACACCTGGTGTGATTGTAACGCAAGTGTCGCTTTTGAGTTGTAAATCGGTAGTAACACTTCCTCAATTTGTCTGTCTGGAACTTCACAAATGGAATGTTGTCTTTAAACCACTGAGGCTCAGCAAATCCGACTAATTTACTGTCTTTATTGACAAAGTTTGTAGTTTGAGCTGAAGTCAGCCCTATAACAAAAGCTATGAAAATAATCAATTTCATTTTAAATCATCCTTAAACAAAACCTGAGCTAAATTAATGCTTTTGTCGGAGGCTACACTTGTAATGAAATGTGTTTGCTACATTTTTCTTATCGACAAAAGTTTATGTATCTGATTTGTCATTTTCATAAACATGTATTCCAAAGTGTGACAGGAGACTAAATAAATTGACATTTGATTGATCGCATTTATTGAAAAGCATTAATAGATAGTTGACGGATAAGCTTGTGCATTAGTAAGTACATTATGCAGATAATATGTAGCAGTATCACATTGCCCCGTAGTTGTACGGACATATCTACTTGTGAAAATTGCAACTGGTGGTTCCATCGCAAAGAAGAAAAATGTGTATTAAAACCAATTAAAATGCATAATAGTAGTAAGCCAGTAATATTGGAAGAATCTAATAAATGTGCTTGAGATGTAGTTATCTAGAAACGTGCCCATCATATGCTCCATCCGTCATAGGACATTCTGGTACTTTTTACCATACTTGTGACAATTTCACAAATTTATGACTGATTCGATGATCTTTGAATTGTTTGCCAATTGTCAGCGCACTATTCTAAAGAGGATTTTTTCCACCAATCTACTTCAGGAGCTGTTAATAAGCCCTCTACTTGCACACCATTTTATTTAATAAGTTCTGTAAGCCTGAAACTGACACGCCTTTAATAACGGATGTATAACGGAATGCGAAAAGAACAAGGCCACTTGCTAGATGACTCAAGCACGAAAAAACTGTATAATTTAGTATTTATGTTGTGTTATTTTTATTATACTATTAATCCACCAAAATATCGAAATGCGAAAGTCAAAACGAAAAATTATAACAATTAAAATTAGAAATTACAACCGGTGAACAAAGAGTCATCAAGAATCACTGGATACCAAATTCATTTTAAATACCGTTATTCGCACACCCAACTCATATATTCTAAATACTTAAAATGATTTAACATATTTTGTTCGATTTCATACATTACATGACAACTTTCCTAAACGGTTTGATATTAGACATATAGCACTCAGCCTTATAATTGGTTATTCTTATTAGGTCATTTTTACGGCTGAAGAGGTGTATTTAGTTTATTTTTAACTCCAAGCTTTCGTACACTAATGCGTGAACATTATCAAGAGTAACTCGAAAAAAGAAAATTTGGAAAGAAGTAACAAGATAATAATAATCTATTTATAATCATATTTATAAAAACTTGAAAAGGGAGGGTAACCATGATGAGTCTATTTCCCAGCCATCGTTTCTGTTTATGGTGTGTAGTTAGTTTGGCTTTTCTGATGTGCAGTGCTTCCTTGAATTTCCTCGGGAAATATCTTGCCTCTCTGTCAATTATGGCGATTGAGCCAATTTGGATATTGTGACCTGGGATTATTGAATTCGTGTTCAGCTAATGGAGATCTTATAATTCTTTTGGTGTTTAATATCGCTTCGTGTTCCTTTCCTCGAACTTTGACATCACGTTTGGTTTCTCCAATGTAAATTGCTTTGCAGTTACAATGTTATAGAGTATATTCCACAATTGATTTTGGGGAATCGATCCTTGTAATTGGAGAGGAAACTATTGAGTTTTCTGCCAGTGAAGAATCCAAGGTTTCTGTCTAAATTTGTTCGTATTATATTAGCTATTTGATAAGTTAATCGTCCGCAGTAAGGAATTGCACACCATTTTTCATTGTCTTCATTAGTTTTTGTTCTTCTTGGATCTTGATTTTATAACTTCTATCCTGTTTTTGACAATATGTGGTGGGTATCTGTTCTGTATCATTTTTTCTTCGATAAAGGATAGTTCATTTTCTATTGAGTCTTGATCACATACGGCTGTGGCTCGCGTGACTAAAGAATCAATTACAGCTATTTTTTGGCTCCTGTGATGATGTGAATTCCAGTCTAAATATCTGTTACTGTGAGTGTCTTTGCGGAAAACTTTCTACTGAGATCACCATTACTTTTTCTGTTAGGTTACATCTAGAAAATTCAAAGTATTATTTCTTCTTGTTCAAAAGTAAATTTAGTGGGCCAGGGTAATCATGAAGAGATTTCAATCTTAAGATGGATCGTTTCCTTATGACTGCAAAAACATCATCTACCATTCTAAACCAGAATTTAATTGATGGGATGTCGGGTAAATTTTATTTTCCATTTCTGGAGGTATATTTCAGCTAGTATTGGTGATAACGGGCTTCCCATTGGCATTCCTTCATCTTGAGTGTAGTAATTTCCTCTCCACACAAAGTAATTGTTAAGGCACATTTGAGAAGTTGAATTACGTCATCAACACTGATTTTGGGTAGTTGTTTTTCCATTCTTGGTTCTTTTGAAGTTTTTGTTTTACAATTTCGATTGTGTCAAGGATGGGAACGTTTGTGAACAATGATGTAACGTCAAATGAAATCATTTCTTCAAACGGGCCAATTTGATGTTTTTGATCTTCTCCACAAAGTCGTATGTGTTTTTTTAGAGTATGCGTATGGTTTTGGGTTAAAGGATTTTAGAATTCGTTTCATCATAATGCTCAAAGAACGTGCCGGTGAATTCCTGGAATCGATAATTGGACGTAGAGGATTGCCTTGTTTGTGGATTTTTGGAGATCCATATATCTTGGACAAATTTCATTGTGTGGGTAGAGAAATTTGTAGCATTTTCTGTGATCTTTTCTTCAGTAAGGAGTTTTTGGCATATTTCTCTGGTTTTTTGCAGGTGTTGTTTTGTAGGATTCTGGTTGTTGTTAGTTTTGGTGTATGGCCCTTCAGAAATTAATAATTCCATTTTTTCTTCGTATTCTGTGGTGTTCATAATGACTGTTTTGTTTCCTTTGTCCGCTTTGATGATTGTGATGGATTTGTCTTGTTTTAATGAACGAAGATGATTTAATCCAACGTGGTATTATTTGTTCTTTTTCGATTGGTGCTGCATAATTTGACATCAAAGCGAAGGAGACTTGTGTTCGTACAGAATCTTTTGTTGCTTTATCTATTTCTTCTTCGTCAATGTCATATAGAATTTTTTCTACATTCATGGCCATATTTAAGAGGGATTCCTTGATGTTTTCTTCTGGGACAGCGTAATTTAATCCTAGGCTTAATGTTGCTAATTCTGATTTAGTCAGTTGTTTCGATGATAGGTTTTCTACGCATGTTTGGTACAGTTGATATAAGATTTTGAATTTCTTGTTCTCTCTTTTTGAAATTCTTGAGATTTTCAACTCAACAACACATTCGCAGACTTGATGACAGAAACCGAACGATTAATAACCATCAAGAAAAATAGGAGTTTCCAAATCAGTAAATCCACCCACATCAAGAAATTGAATAATCTGACCTCAAGATTTCAAAAAGAAGAAGAAAAAGAAATTCAAAAATTCTATCAACTGTACCAAAATGCGTAGAAAACCTATCATCGAAACAACTGACTAAATCAGAATTAGCAACACTAAGCCTAGGATTAAATTACGCTGTTCCAGAAGAAAACATCAAGGAATCCCTCTTAAATATGGCCATGAATGTAGAAAAAATTCTATATGACATTGACGACGAAGAAATAGATAAAGCAACCAAAAGATTCTGTACGAACACAAGTCTCCTTCGCTTGATGTCAAATTATGCAGCACCAATCGAAAAAGAAAATGATACCACGTTGGATTAAATCATCTATACGTTCGTTAAAACAAGACAAATCCATCACAATCATCAAAGCAGACAAAGGAAACAAAACAGTCATTATGAATACCACAGAATACGAAGAAAAAATGGAATTATTAATTTCTGAAGGACCATACACCAAAACTAAAACAACCGGAATCCTACAAAACAACACCTCCAAGAAACCAGAGAAATATGCCAAAAACTCCTTACTGAAGAAAAGATCACAGAAAATTGCTACAAATTTCTCTATCCACACAATGAAATTTGTCCAAGAATATATGGATCTCCAAAAATCCACAACAAGGCAATCCTCTACGACCAATTATCGATTCCAGGAATTCACCGGCACGTTCTTTGAGCATTTTGATGAAACGAATTCTAAAATCTTAACCAAAATCATAAACATACTCTAAAAAATACATACGACTTTGTGGAGAAGATCAAGATATCAAAGTGGCCCTTTTGAAGAAATGATTTCATTCGACGTTACGTCATTGTTTCACAAACGTTCCCATCCTTGACACAATCGAAATTGTAAAACGAAAACTTCAAAAGAACCAAGAATGGAAAAACAACTACCCAAAACTCAGTGTTGATGACGTTATTCAACTTCTTAAGATGTGCCTTAACAATTACTTTGTGTGGAGAGGAAATTACTACACGCAAGATGAAGGAATGCCAATGGGAAGCCCGTTATCACCAATACTCGCAGAAATCTTTCTCCAGGAAATGGAAAATAAAATATTACCGACATCCCATCAATTAAGTTCTGGTTTAGAATGGTAGATGATGTTTTGCAGTCATACGGAAACGATCCATCTGAAGATATTGAAATCTCTTCATGATTACCCTGGCCCACTAAAGTTTACTTTTGAACAAGAAGTAAATAATAGTTTGAATTTTCTAGATGTCAACCTAAGCAGAAAAAACAATGGTAGTCTCAGCAGAAAAGTTTTCCGGAAAGATACTCACAGCAACAGATATTTAGACTGGAATTCACATCATCATAGGAGCCAAAAAATAGCTGTAATTGATTCTTTAGTCACGCGTGCCACAGCAGTCTGTGATCAGGACTCAATAGAAAATGAACTATCATTCATCGAAGAGAAAATGAAGCAGAACAGATACCCACCACATATTGTCAAAAACAGGATAGAAGTTATAAAATCAAGACCAAGAAGAACAAAAACTAATGAAGATAACGAAAAATGGTGTGCAATTCCTTACTGCGGACGATTAACTTATCAAATAGCTAATATAATACGAACAAATTTAGACAGAAACCTTGGATTCTTCACTGGCAGAAAACTCAATAGTTTCCTCTCCAATTACAAGGACCGGTTCCCAAAATCAATTGTGGAATATACTCTATAACTTGTAATTGCAAAGCCATTTACATTGGAGAAACTAAACGTGATGTCAAAGTACGAGGAAAGGAACACGAAGCAGATATCAAACACCAAAGAATTATAAGATCTCCATTAGCTGAACACGAATTCAATAACCCAGGTCACAAGATCCAAATTGGCTCAATCGCCATAATTGACAGAGAGGCAAGATATTTCCCAAGGAAATTCAAGGAAGCACTGCACATCAGAAAAGCCAAACTAACTAACACCACCATAAACAGAAACGATGGCTGGGAAATAGACTCATCATGGTTACCCTCCCTTTTCAAGTTTTTATAAATATGATTATAAATACGATTTATTATAATTTTAAAAATGTTACTTCCTTCCAAATTTTCTATTTTTCGAGTTACTCTTGATAATGTTCACGCATTAGTGTACGAAAGCTTGAGTTAAAAATAAACTAAATACCACCTCTTCAGCCGTAAAAATGACTAATAAGAAGTAACCAATGTATAAGGCTGAGTGCTTATATGTCTAATATCAACCGTTAGGAAAGTTGTCATGTAATGTATGAAATCGAACAAAATATGTTAAATCATTTTAAGTATTTTAAGAATATATTGAGTTGGGTGTGCGAATACGCGTATTTTAAAATGAATTTTGGTATCAGTGATTCTTGATGCTCTTTGTTCACCGGTTGTAATTTCTAATTTTAATTGTTATAATTTTTCGTTTTGACTTTCGCATTTCGATATTTTGGTGGATTAATAGTATAATAAAATACACAACATAAATACTAATTATACAGTTTTTTCGTGCCTGTGAGTCATCTAGCAAGTGGCCTTGTTCTTTCGCATTCCGTTATACATCCGTTATTAAAGCGTGTCAGTTTCAGCTTACAGAACTTATTAAATAAAATGGTGTGCAAGTAGAGGGTCTATTAACAGCTCCTGAAGTAGATTGGTGGAAAAAATCCTCTTTAGAATAGTGCGCTGACAATTGGCGAACAATTCAAAGATCAATCGATGCAGTATAAATTTTGTGAAATTGCACAAGTATGGTAAAAAGTACCAGATGTCCTCTGGACGGCATGGCAGCCATATGATGCACGTTCTAGATAACTACATTCAAGCACCATTTATTGAGTTCTTCAATATAACTGGCTTACTTACTATTATGATTTAATTGGTTTTAAACACATTTTTTCTGTCTTTGGCGATGGAAGGCGCACCAGTTTGGCAACAATTTCACAAGTAGATATGTGGCGGCGTACAAACTACGGGCAATGTGATACGCTACATATTATCTGCATAATGTAGATTTACTAATGCACAAGGCTTATGCGTCAACTATAACTAAATGTTTTCAATAAATGCGATCAATCAATGATCAATTTTTTAGTCTGCCTGTCTCCTTTGAATACATGGTTTTATGAAAATGGAAAATCAGATACATAAACTTTTGTCGATACGAAAAATGTAGCAAACAATTTATTAGCAAGTGTAAGCTCCGACAAAAGCATTAATTTTAGCTCAGGTTTTTGTTTAAGATGATTTAGAAATGAACATTGATTATTTTCATAGCTTTTGTTAATAGGGTGACTTCAGGGCTCAAACTACATAACTTGTCAATAAAGAGCAGTAAGTAGTCGGTTTGCTGAGCCTCAGTGGTTTAAAGACCGAACATTCCATTTGTGGACGTTCCAGACAGACAAATTGAGGAAGTGTTTTACTAGCGCGATTTTAACATCAAGAAGCGACACGTTGCGAGTTTACCACACAGGTGTGGGTTACTCTGTTACTGAATTTGTGCAGCGCATGTTGGTTAGGGGGGGGCGCCAAAAAATTTGGCAGCCATAAATGGAGCGGCGGACATCACATATTATGAATCGAGATTGTCCGACCACCGAAGGTACAATGAAGATTACCATCAAACTTTTGGTACATGGAGGCAGTAGCGGAGAATCAACAGTACTCTAATGGATGGGAGACGCAGCATATGGAAACATGGGAACCAGAGACTTTCTTCTCTGCCTCAACAGGAAGGGTCTTGTCAACGAATTTCAATGGGTGGAATGACAGATTGAGGCTGCTCTGGATTTGTACTTTCTGTCACACTCATGATGACGCTATGGAAACCCTGCTATGTTCGAGGCTAAACTGATGATCGCGCTCAACATGGTGGGTCTAGGGTAGCAGGCCTAGGCTTCAAATTCTGAAATGTATGCGAATGCCATCACTATTTCCAAAATTGCTTAGGATGAACATGATACGCAGAACAGCGGAGGAGTTTGAAGGAAGGGCAGCTGCCATTAGACCAGGGGATTTTGGTGCATTAGTGGATGACGAAAGAACCTTTTCCTATCATGTTTCAGGTGCTTTGTCTAATTGTCATGTCTAACTAATTTCCCTTTAAAAATTGTCAAATCTGTTGTAACACTCTTTTCTTCAGTCTCAGAGAAAGACAACCCGAAACTATGAGCTGTTGGATACCCGGAATGCAACATTGGGTTTTAATCTTGGAGGTTTGGTTCTGATGCCCAAGAATTAAAATATGCATTAGGCCTTGGAACATTTTTTGATCCTCAGGTTTTAATTCGTCAAATAGCGGTGCCAACAACTTGCGAGCAAAGATCTGTATGGTTTTGTGACATCAAACGGCGCAGTGTTGGCTGGTAGCGTATAGTAAGCTGAGTAGGACGGACTTTTACAGTTTAATACATTGCATTAAATAAATTGCTAAAGCTGCAGAATAAATTTTCTTAAAACAGGAACGGAAACTCTTGGCCATACTCAACAGGAATGGTTATCAACTCCCTAGCAGCTCAGTTGAGAGATTACGGGACTACTAATATCGTGAATGTAAACACATTCTTGGAAGTGTTGCACAAGTATGCCGAAACACAATACAAAAATGACAAGCCATTTGTTGCTGAATGTCATTCTCCATATAGGAAGCTGTGGGTTTGTGATTCATAGTAAGTTTTCAAAGCACTTAAAAAACAACTCAAGAGTTCAGAACTGATTTTCTTGTTTTTGTTCTTTTTGGGTTTTCATCCTGATTTTGACAGCAATCATTTCAGAACTACGCGCATTCACATAGCGTAGATAACGTGCTTTTGGAGATTTGATTGGATGTACCTCAGGCTGACAAACATTTGTTATGCAACTGCGCTGATACGATCCACTTGGCTTTTTCCATTGTTGAGAATTTAATGTACCATGGCATAACGATACTGTGCTATATGACAAGGATGGCTCAACAGTACAATACCACTCGCTGGGTATTGCAAATTTTTCTAAATGGGGAGCTAGCAGCGTCTCAACCTCAACTTGGAATAATGAAACTAGATATTCCACCTCCATTGTAGATGAGACTTATGCTCGAAAGAAGATTGAAAACTATGCTGCAAATGCTTAATGGATTTGGGTATCCTATGGTGGACTCAAGTTTCACGTAGTGCTTGGGCATCAGTAATGGCAAGTGGTGGATGGGGCGTGTAATTTTTATTGATTACATACCTTCCAACAGGTGGTCAAACTTTATTGGTTCTCAAAAATGAAGTGGATTTGGTTAATCGGTCTGACTTTGGTCCTCGGAAGAGTAAAAACTGTCGATCTAAGTTACAGGCTTGTATGTCTATCTTGTCGTTGTTAGCTGACAGAAGGAGAGTTTTTGTGTTTTTTGTTGATAGAGGTAGGGTTGGTAAGCAAACGCTTTGAATCGTGAATGATTATGAGTGTTATTCAGTAAAAAATTCATATAACCATGTGGCTTAAGCAGACTGTCCTACAAACGTGCCGGTCTGAAATTCTGTCTTCAACCACCTCAGAGAAAGCTGGACACTAGCTCAGAATCCAAGTTTGTCTACACCAAGCGTTTTGCATCCGCGAATGATGTGCTCCAATTCACTTTTGATCTGTAAAACGCCAAACGGTCAGGGTGGTCTTGGCTCGAAACCAGAAAAAAATGGTTTGTTGAAATTACCGAGGGCTGGAATATGGGCACGCTGG
>LJIJ01002810.1:0-23469 GCA_001718145.1 Orchesella cincta
TTATGTAGGTTTAGGGCTCTTTCAGAGGTACTGCTCTGTGAGTAGGTAGAAGCGAATTTTGTTAGAAAAAGTATTCAACGCTAGGCACTTACTTTCTCTAATACTAGCTGGCAGTCTAGCCGTTCTTTCGTAGCAAGCTATCGGAATGTATTCTGTCTCCAGACGCCTTTTTTATTGCAGGTGAAATTTATGTTAGATTGCGCGTGCGCCTGGCCTTCACGTTCCATAGTAAGGTATTGTAAAAGGAAGTAATTTTGGTGTTTGTTTTGAAAGGGTATCAGTAAATACTAGAATATATTATGTCTTGCTTTTTGTTGGCTGTTTAGCCACTCCAGTTTATCAGCTTTTTCGTCCGAAATGGAATCATATTTTTGTATGTCGAGAATATATCTTGCTGAGGTTTCTAAGGGCTTGTTGATTTTTTCATGTTGACTAGTAGAAAGAGCCCTAGCCCACCGAAGCGTTAGTAAACTTAGACAAAATATATGCATTTACAAGTGTATTACGATTCTCCTCATTAATAATAGTTCCTAGTGGGTAAATTCTAGAAAGGTATTCATAACAGGATCTTAAAGTAAGCTCAATGTGTTTGTTCCAGGTAAGTTTACTGTCGATAGTGACACCAATAATTTTTAGATCTTCTATCTTTAAATGGGAGTGCCATTCAGTTTTACGTTTAAAAAATTTAACACTTTCACGCTTATCACCAAATACTATCATTTTTATTTTTGCCCGTGTTAAGCTCAACATGATTTTCATTTAGCCATACACTTACAGACGTCAAGTCTTCTTCTAATTTTAAAATCATATCTTCTAGTTCGCTTGGATAGCCTGCTATACAGCCTTCGAAGCATCGGCAGATATAATTGGTTATGAGTTAACAATATGAATGGAAAATCATTAAAAAGTAAAAAAGTATAAACAAGTGAAGCAAGAGCCTTGCGGTACTCAAAGTTTTTGTGTTTTTGGTGTCAGAGGAAACTTGGAATTCGTTGTGACATATGTCCCTCGAATCAAGATGGGATTCAATTACATCTTCGTCAATACCATACCATTTGAGTTTCTGGATGAGTATTTCTCTTACTACTTTATCAAATGCGTAAGTCTAGAGAGACAAAGTAAAAAAATTTATCATCGTCCAGTGCTTCGTATATAGTTTTTAGAGGTAGTAATGCGTGAGAAGTTGAATGATTTTTTTCGGAACCCAAATTGGCTCATTGACAAAAGCTTATGGCTTTCAACATAATAACTGAGCTGCCATCTGAAGGTATTTTTCAAATAGTTTTGTTTTATTGTAAGCAATAATGCGATAGGTCGTAAATCCTTCGGCCCCAGTGGGGCATGCTTTTGGAATAGGTACAATATAGGATATTTTAAGATCTAGGATTTTTCTATTAACAATGAATGAATTGAACAGATTTGTAAAACTGGCTAAAAAAAGATGTGGATGTCATACACATGTCAATCATTTTGGGACAAACATCAACTAAGCTAGGGAATTTTGGTGTTCCTTTGATTTTTAAAATTCGACTCTGTAGTTTTTTAAATTTCACACATTATGAAGGTAGAAAATGCAGTTCAAAAACTAGAAGAAAAATAATGGCCGACTCAGACTCATGAGCAAAAATACAGCGACGTTTTTTACATGTTCTAATACTACGCTCTCTGTCTTAATAATGTTTGACAATTTTTAAAGTAAAACTACGTTAAGTCGATTTTTACAAGTATAAGAAAATATACCTCACAAATTTAGCTTCGTTTCGTTAGTTTCGTTAAAAAAGAGTACATTTTAAGTTTTGAAATGAAAGTGGGAAAACGAATTAAACCGTTTTCTGAATATCTTCAAAGACGTTGTTCGAAAAATCTTAAACTTAGCAGCGGTGTACAACTTAACCTGCTGTATAATATGAATAAAATTTCAGACGAATCATAAATATGGTCCAAATGACGTTCCAGGTTCAGAAATATTAGATCCTTATTTGAGGATAATTAATATTTATTGTACTTGATTACAGATCCTCAGTTCCATGTCACTTTGTATATGTCTCATATTATTTCTTGGTGAGTTTAAGCACTACTTACTATTCAATGAAATGAAGAATTCAAGTTTCGAATTCGAACTTTTTGTGTGGTCATGTGAATACCCGGAAGAAAGATGAAAATTTAGAACTGACATGATAGGGCTAATCAAGTCATCGCCACTGAGTAATATAAAACGTAAAACGACGGTTTACGATTTACTCCTTCAGTTTTCACCCGAATGCGCAGGTGCGGGATCTAGTTCCTGTGATAGTGCCAATTTTCAAAAAAGGGATATTAATCTACGTAGCAACTATAAGCCAACGTGTCTTCTCAAAAAATAACACGAAATATTAACATCAATGCTTTTAAATAGACTAGATAGCTGGTGCAAAAACAAACAAAAAAAAATGCGGATTTTCAGGCTGGATTTAAAACCTGTACGGGTGTTGTTGAGCAGGCATTTGTTTCAAATACTTTGATTCAAAACAATTAACATTTCGTATAGAAAAACTGAAAGCTTGACTACTTATCGAAATATTATGAAGACAACAGGCTACCAGTCAATGTTGCAAAAACAAAAATTTTAATATTCCACCATTTTCCATAATAAAGCGGGAGAGAAATTCACTTTCAACTCCACCGGGCCGACTTAACTTTCTCAGTTTGTACATCAATCGTGTTAAAATCATGTTTTCTCCTACCAAATATTGTACCATCTGTAATACAGCTGACAGTGATGACATCTTCCATGTTTTCTACAAATGTATGTTCTACCATAACCTACGTTCTGGCCTCTCTAACTCTGTTCTACAAAATGTTCATATCGACGATTCTTCCACAAAACACTACAATATACATCCCCAAAAGACGTATTGCCAAATTTGTGTTTCATTCAAATGCCGGCAGCGAGACGGTGCAGCATACGTATTACCTAATTTATACCTTAATATATCATTACATGCATATCCTTTCTTTCTGGTTTTGACTGGCTCTTTTAAGGAGTCAGTTGGTTTGTTTATATTCAGATTATGATTTGTCCATTGAATGTTTCCGATATACCATAAAATACTACATATAAAATGTGTGCGGGCTGTTGGGCTCATGAAACGCAATAAACTAAACTATCTATCTATCTATCTATCTATCATGAGAAGTGATAGCTATACACTCCTTCAACAAATGCTAGGCACAGACAAAATACTCAATGATAATGCTGATTTTTATAATAAACGGCTAAATATGCCAACTAAGGTGTGGACATAATTATATATACTATAAGAAAACCTGTAACCTTCGTGGAACAAGGAAAGAAGGTGAATGCTAATTGTGAACTATGCGGTGAAAGTGTCGAAGATATATATCATAGTTTTTTGTGAATGTAGGCATTATATACCCGCAAAAGGAAACTATTAAACTTGTAAGCCTAATGATACGATTCTGAAACTCTGGAGCGGGATACGTTTACATGTTTAATTTATCATGTTAGGACCAAGACTGCAATTCAGTTTCCAGAATGATAATTTGAATTGAAATTGAAAACTACTAAACCGATTTTTATGAAATTGTGCATATTTAATTTTTCATTGAAAAAATTTACCCGGAAGCAGTTAGATAGTTAGTGCAAAATATGGCAACAACAGGCGGGCACCACCTTGCGAAATTGAAGATTTTTCCAAAAACTGTCAAATTTTGTAAATCTTTTACAAACTCTTAAACGTGAGCAAATTATAATTCTGGAGGAGGAGAAAACAGCGTAGCGTACGTGCAAGGTTCACCCTGCGTATGCGGTGGCCAAATGGGGGGTGCAGCTTCGAGTCTCAACCCGGGGCGAGTTTTTCTCCACCATAAAAAATTGCGTTACCTCGCCTCACACCATCTCCTGCGAGCATTGCACCTAATGGCTCATAGTTAAGGTTCAGACTTGTATTATCCCAATTGTATTGAAAGTTGACAATAAAGATGGATGGCACATGCCGAACACGCCTCCAATTAACTTTACGTTTTTACTCTTTTTTATAATTTTCTGGACGTGAAATTCGAAAAATAAAGAAAAATAAAGAAAAATAGAAAAAATAAATGGGGATCAGTTAAGTATGCTGTATGCAAACTTTCAGGTCATTCGGGTGAATGAAAACTGAAGGAGTAAGTCGCAACCGTCATTTTACGTTTATATTGTCCCAGCTGCGCAATGTCTTGACTTGCCCCATTTTGCCAGTCCTAAATTTTTTATCTTTTTCCTTCGGTCTTTCGCATGCCTACACAAAAAGTTCAATAATGTTTGTACTCAGGTGCCCTTTTTGTGACAACAAGTGGCAATTTACCATCAACCCAGCAAAACGATGACGATAACTTCCAACCGTACCAACGACAAGATGAATCAAGTAAAAGGATTCTTGTGAGTAATAAATGTACTCCATATGTGGTTACTTGTGGATTGAGCGTTTATGTTTGTTGTATAATAAAATCATGAAGCACCACAAAAGTATAATAATGGATTTTTCCAATTCAAGAGAGAGATCTATTTACAACCAAATTTTAAAATCTATACACACACGAAGGATTACATACATACGACTTATATAGAATTTTCCTAACCTAAAATAGTTAAATTAATGTGTAAGCCGTTTTGTGTAATGCGTCGAATATATATTTTGAAGACGCGTTATACGAAGGCTGAGGGTAGTGCGTTGCAACAGCCAATGTCCAAGAGTAATTCAGGGGCAGCGTCATTTAAAAATTTCAATGGTGGGGTCACGATGATGACGAGAGCTGAAAACCCAAATGCGTAGCAAGAAAAACCTGAGGGCCAGGGGTTTAACTGGACCGTGCAAGGTTTAGGGAGCTGTGAAGGACATGGATGTGAGCAAAAAGTCCGATATGAAATATTCATAGTATGATATTTCAAATAATATTACTTAGTTGAGAAATACAAAGCTCTGCAATATTACCTAAGTAATTGATGCTAAGGGTGCAGCGCTAACTATTCACACTGCACTGACCTGTTACTCTCTTCACCCTCATTACATGTATAGTAATTCTTAAATACAAGCTAGAGATGAGCTCATGTCATGCGTCATAATAGGAGAATACAGAATATAAAGATATCAAAACACTTGATAACAGATGTTTTCTCTAGTATAATGCTCTTGTCTTTTTTCATTTCAGTGACATTCATGTGGGTTCTGGTCGTCTTCTGCAGCATCACAACAATAATTCAAATCATGGCAGCAATCAAACTGCTTATGCATCACAACTGTATAGAATATAATCATTTTCAGTACTGAAATTCAATAACTACATAGGAGCATCAACCACGTATTCTATCCATGCAAGTATGCTAAAAATTCTGCTTTTTATATTTTTTCGCAGGGTAAAGATCCCGTCGGTGCACTCAAACTCTGCGTGTTTTGGCGTCATGTCTGCGTGGTATTCACCTGTCTCCTGGTATTCAGCGTATTTATGCCCCGGCTTGACAGTAGTACATCAATCTTTACCGTCATACAGATTGGTTCGTGCATCAGCCATCTACATTGTGACCAAATTCATGCGGGAACTGGAAACGGCAATCAACACTGGAGTTCTTCCCATTCACTGTCCCCCAGGAACAACCCCCATCATTGCAGGAGTCGCGTATGCTTATGTTCCTCCGATGCAATGCCAGACCTCTGCTATTCCGGATTTAAACGCGGCTCCTCCAAGCTACCAAGAGGTTGTGAAAGAGAAGGAACCACAGATGAAACAGTAAATCGAGTTGCAATTTTGCAATCATATTAGAAGAAAGGTAGATTGTCTATTTTTCAGTTAATTTAAAAGCAAAGAATTTCGTAACATTCGATTTTTGTTATAAAATATTCATGTTCCTTATCCCTTTCATTTTGTACTTAAATAACATAATAGTTAATTGAACTGCAAATCGAGAATCTTAATTCATAGAGATATCTTGTTTCAACTAAGTAGCAGTAAATGCTAAGAATACATGTAATTAATATAAAATACAAGTACAAATACAATGGACGCTCGCCCGAATTTGCTTTCAGTGTCGCTTGTGTACATTCACCAAGATAACTATATACTCTAGCTGTTCAAACAGCTCGTTTGAAATTCGTGTTAATCCAGTTTTAACATGCCATTTTCATATTGAAATTCCCCACAAATGAAGCTTGTGTCATTTATATAAAACGTTAACGTTTCACAAATATTGTGTACTGAATTATTGTTCAGTCTATAGTGCTTTAGTGTAACCAAATCACATACATACATCGATGAATAGCACAACGCAATCGTAGTCAAAGTTAGCCCACATTATATTGAATATTTCTGGTTCACGAATGTAGTTGTTAGTTGTTTATTTTGTTTTCAAAAATGTTTAACACTAAAAATATAGAAAAAGTTTAGATAGTAGATCGTAATGGTATAGAGTCACCTTACACAAAATTCACACATATTATATGAAAAAGTCATCAAATCGACCTTACAATCCATTTTATACAAAGTTATTTTGACATTCTGCTGGATTTTAAAACATTGGACAATATTTATTACTATTATACTCTAACTGAATTACTCTTCATGTACCACAAACTTAAGTATGTACCAATTTCTTGTAATGATGACGATTCCACAATTTAAGCATCTTTGTATTATTATACATGTATAAAGTCTAAATGTTGTCGTGTATCTGTAATAGTTGTATCTTGAACTGGATTACTTAAGAATTTACATCTAGACCGTCCCTGACGGATTTCCATGTAATTTTAACTTTTTTGAGAAGATGTTAAATTGGTGCCACAAACTGTTTACGATGTAATTGAAAGAATGAGGGATCATTGTTATTGTGATATATTGCGATGCGAATAGCATGCCATTTACATTTCGAGTACTAATAGGATTGTTGGAATGCAGATGTGCATATTGGTTGAATTCTCGTGAAATGAGGTCGTGTCGTGTCGTTTGGAGCTTGCAATTGCAACACACATGCTGAGAATTGGATGTTTTCTGTTTTACTGTGATGTTATTTGTCATTCGAGTACACTACCATTTCATTGTCGTAACTTTGGGAAAGTCACTTTTTCAGAATTTTTCTAGCCGTTGTTACTACTAACTAGAGCTGTTGTAAAATTGCATGGATATAATAATACTAATTTGCAACCGTCATTTTGTTTTATGGTAGGCTACCATACAAAATATCTATATGTGTCTACTATGATGTACTAAAAATACTGAATGGGGATAATATTTCAATTTTTAAGTGTTTCTTCCCATTACTTTTATTTCGTGTATAGTTGCTACTCAGGAGGAAAATGATTTCTGGAATAAAAATAAATTCTCGACAGCTTAAGTTTGTAATTATAAAACCTAGTAAAAAATGTTGCGAAACTTGTTCTTTTTTGGATACATCAAACCAATGCAAGCATGTTTTATTCAAATGGCTTAAAAAATCTGGCATCAGTACTCCCAGAAAATTGTTTTTTATAACTCTGTGCCAGAAAATGGGAACTCATGCTGACAATTTGGCGTCTCTTATAAAACCATTTACTGGACTGGACTTAATTTTCTGGGTGTACAGTTACAGTTGAGTGGAACCAACTCTAATTTTTTTCAGTTTGAATATAACAACTTCCAATTCACTGAGAAAAGTACCAAAAACGTGCATAACTGCAAATTCCCTGCTGACTCTTTAGGAAACCGTTATATTATGACCTGAAGAAAGACACATACATGCATTGTATATACCTTCCTTTCTTATGGAATTGAGGTTACTCGTTTGTTTTCGGAGGAAAGGAGACTCAGAGGTCGTTGGAGTTGGAACTATCTGGAGCAGTGTACATGTGTATCTATTTCTATAAAACAAAAGCATATATGTATTTCAATATTAAACATATATTATGTACATATCTGAAAATGGTAACTTTGCGAAGAACCAGATTGTCAAAAATATTTATCCTGTTGCTTCCTTCCAAAAATTACTTTGGCCCACTCACTACTGCCCTAAAAATAATCTGGAAAGCCAACGCAGGAAGGCAAATATATAAACATTGTTCGTAGAGTAAGGCAAAAGTGAAAAACTTTTGCTTTCACTTACATGAGGTACATTCCGTATACTTGTAATACATTGTTATATATATATACAACAGCGCAGGAATCCATGCCGAGATGAAACTTGATTTTATTCCTCTACTCTCAGCTTCGTTTCGCAAGAAAAGGAGCCGAATTCACTGTTATCGATTTCCTGGCTAAGCTATTTCGACATTTTTTGCTCCCTCAAGGCAAAATATCATCCAGCTTTCACTATTTTCTCCAACTTTTCCCTACACACGAACGGCTTTCTTTTATGAAATTATAACGTTAACAGGGCTTTGGGAATGAGTTTGATCGTGGAAACCTATATGGCACAGCAGCAATAAAGTCATAATTTTTGGGGGACAGCCCGTACGTAACTCTTCCATAAGTATTAACATTACGTTCTGTTTTTCCACTTTCCAGCAGTTTCTCTCTGTAAAGGGCAATTTATCCCATTTATTATTCAAATGTGAGAGGAGCAAACGACGAAGTTATATCGATTGATTTATCTATTTGGCAAGCCGTTTAGACAGTTGTTGATTCATTGCCTGGGCTCATTCCCTTTACTTCTTAGCGTCTGCACTAACACCATCAATCATTCCCCATGAATTCAACTAAAATGTAGTGGGAATACTCATCCTCTAGTTTTGCCTGGAAGAAATAATATTTTCAGTTGGAGTATTTATTGTGATTGATTTTGTGGGAGTAAGCGATTTTGAAGTGAGAGTACATTGTCCATCCTCATCTTTGTCAAATCATCATAATGGAGACCCGATCAATGGACACGCATAGAAAGAGGGCACGCGTTGTGGCCACCATGGATTTGGTAAGTAGTTTAAGTAATTAAAATGCAATCATTACCCTATCATCAAATTACAATCATGGACATGACGCAATTGCATGGCGTGCATAATGACATATCTGGTAATGCTATTTGTGAAATAGGTTTAGATCACAATTGAATTACTGGATGTTTGCTAATGCACCTGATAAATATGACTAGACAATAAACGCAAATCAACTTTATTCAAGCAGAAAGTGTATTTAATTAAACAGAAATACCATTAGTATGAGTGTCAATTGGTTCAGAAGTTAGAGTACATAAAACTGATAATTGGATTGCAGCAATGTCTAAATAAAAAATATTACAACACAATCTCCAAATGTTAACAAGATCTTTAATCTCGAGCTGGAGATCTTGTCAAGTCATAATGTGACTACTCACAATAACCCCAAGAACCTCCAGGTTTTATTCGACACTCCCCCGAACAACAGCAAGCAGTTGAATATCCATATCCACATGGGCCAACTTTGCATTGGTCATTACTGTACAGGCAATACTGCAAATAAGATATCAAACAACGTACATAATTGCAATTTTGTTGCAAATTTGCCTTAAGGTTTTTTTGATTGCATTTAATTACGATTTCAGTGAACAATGAAAACTGACCTTTCCGGCAGATACCCACGGTATGTATACAGCTAGGATAAAACACATGCATGTCAGCGATAAAAATAATCGAGTCATTTTGTCAAAAAATAATGTTGCTGCGATAATTTATAAATCACATCAGCTTCCAGTTCTGAATGACATTGCAAAGTTTGTAATTGAATTAATTTTATGCATTTAGTGCTAACCAAAATAATTGCGGAAAGTAATTCTCAAGGTTATGGAAAATGGAAAGGAAATAGATAATAAAATATTCATTTTCGTATTTTTAATTTTTAAGAACGACATACACTATTCAAGGAGTTTTATTGAAGTGAGTTAACCTTGAAGGAGGTTTTAAGACCGATTCACCTTCACGTGTGGTATGATCAATTCACCCGACCAATTGCCTTGTGGCTTTTGTTGAGTTTCCCCACAACTCACACTACTACTAAAACATTAATGCATAAATAAAACCAGATATCAAGGTTACAGGGGAATATTAGGTGGAAGCGCCACAAACCACGTTACTGTAGGATGTAGATAGTACTCTAGCATTGGATTTCGTAATTAAAAAGAGGACACCGTAGAGTTTATGTTTATTCATAGTATCATAATTGATATAACGTCGCGTCAGTGTTGGTTCCTGTGCGCTATCTTCTCGATGATTATAGTATGAGCTTGCCTGCTTCCAATAATGTATAATTACAGTCGTTCTATGCAAGTTTTAGACCAACTGTAATAATGACCTTTTAATTGAGCTTTATGAATGTCATCCTACATAACTGTTAACTGGGGACGATTATATGAATATGCATTTAAGGAAGTTTTGCATATTTGACTGAAAAGGGTACTTTTATACTTTTGATTAGGCCCTTGTTTGTACTTTTTAAATGTAAATATGTAAATTTTGTGAAATTCTAAACACTTTGAAGGGCTGTAACTTTTTAGCTTCCCTCTTGAAAAACGAAATCTCCGCAGTTTTATATTATTTAATATGTAGAAATTTTATGCATATTTTAATTTGGTTTTTCATGCGGGGGAGGAGCAGTTGTCAAAAAGTTACAGCGCTTTGAAGTCGACCTGTTTTCGGTTTTTTGCCATATATTTCGACATTTTAGTAGTCTTGT
Organism: Orchesella cincta; assembly: GCA_001718145.1. Taxonomy (NCBI): domain Eukaryota; kingdom Metazoa; phylum Arthropoda; class Collembola; order Entomobryomorpha; family Orchesellidae; genus Orchesella; species Orchesella cincta. Next base: position 10,642 of record LJIJ01002810.1, read on the forward strand.
AAATGAGTGCACTGATTTTTTTAAAAAAAGACAGAGTTATGTAAATGTGTGCGAAAAAACGCAAATATTTTTTATTCGGTTTTTTAAAAATCCCCGATATGACGTACATATTCGATTCAGCCATGCCGAATCTATACCCATCTACATATAGTACATAGAAAGTGCAACGAGCCAAATATGCATGCTTAATAATCTTCCCAACTGTTATATTAAAAATTCATGGGAACATTTTCGAATGGTTTTGACAGATACTGTCCAGCATGGCCTTTTGCTTTTGGACACTCTTAATGTGTGGAATTCATTTTCTACGTGTCTCTGCAATGAACAGTGGATCCCGACCCAACAGCACAAAGATTCTACTTAATCAGCCGGATTTCCAAGATCCACCACAGGATGACATGGAACAGGAACTTACAAAACCCTGGGCATCTGACAGTTTCTGTAAGTTACGCTCCTTCACTTGATTTAGTTCTATCTGATAGAATCCGTGCCAACACTGTTAGACATTTTTGCCATATTAAACATGGATCAGTTCCTTTTAAATTATAGCAACCTTTCGAGCCTTTCAAAGCAGGGATTGTAAAAATATAGTCGTTTTTTGGTACTTTTTTCCACTTGTATGATATTTTTATTGTACCGGAAATGCAGAGTGTCTTGTACATTACATACTTTTTCTACAGCTTCTAATTTAAAAAAAAAGATAAATACTATACAGCAAGATGTTGAGCCACAAGCCATTTGCATTTAGGTTACTAAAATTCACTTTCTCATATGGGAGGGGAAAAAATTTCTAATGCCAATAAACCATATATTTTGTGCATTTTCTTTCCAGATAATTGCGCATGGTTCCTCACTGCTGCATTTTTGATGGCTGCCATCGTTCAAATAACGGCTGCGGTGAAACTTCTGAATGCAACCCAAATTGTAATTTCTTCTTCGTTTAATATTGTTGAGCCATTGTAGCAGTAAAAATGTTGCTTACTTACAAATAAAAATTTTTATAGGGAAAGGATGCTAGAAGCGCGCTGGGCTTATGCAGATACTGGCGCTCTGTCTGTGTCATGTTCTCGGCTTTGCTCCTGTGCGACATCATCCTGTCTTTGCGAGGAAGAAACTTTTTCGGCATCTCCTTCTTGGTCTGCAACTTTGCTCATTCGAACACACAGTTGTACATTGTACAGCACTATATGAATGAACTGGATGTATCAATTCGGACTCTGCCAGTGGTTCACCATCCAAACCATCTCATCTCTGTTCCAGTCCATTTCCACATTCCTGTGGATACCGAAAACAAAATGTGTCATGATGCCCAGTTCAATCTTGCAGCTGAGCCAAAGCCAGTGGATCTACCACCAAGCTATGATGATGTCACCAAAGATCCTGCCAAATATGAAAAGGTTTAAATACCTCAATTTGTGACAACAAGGAAAAATGCCAAAAAAACCAAACCTGAAACATTTTTTCTTTCAAACCTAACCTGGACCTGTAATCTTCCTCTTTCAAACTTTCTTTCAGTGTTACATTTAGCGGAACCAGTACATAACTTCCTCTACGTCTCCCTTTCTCTCATCCCTTTTTTAACCAATCAGACTAGATATCAAAATACTCGCAAAGAGGCTCATGACAAATTTATTAACTACGTACAATTAAGTTATTCAAAACTAAAACTTGAACTATTCCATGTTAACAACTTGGAACGTTAACTATGTAAGCTCTGATCATCTGGGCATGCATAACATGTTTTTTAGTATTCCAATCGTTAACCGCTTTTCGATGGTTCAACCATTCTAAAATGGTGTTATACCGAGTTTACATACCTTCAAAATTTTGAAACACAAAAATATGCTACGTAATCCGTGTTCAAAATCAAAGTTGAATTTTCGGAATTTAGGAAACCTAAGTTTTTAAAGCATAAACTTTGGTCAAGGTGAGAGGTCGAGGTGAATCCTAATTTGAAGTGTAGAGTCCAAGGGGAAAAACTTTCCCGAGTGCAATGAATGATGAATGAGCTCTTTTAACATTCCTAACATCAATCGGCGACAAGATGCATTAGATTCAAGTATTTCAGCAACAAATAAGCATTCAACACTGACACGGAAAATGAGTTGAATGTGTCTAAAATTACAGTAACTTTCACTATTGATGGCAATGCAGAATGCATCAAACGTAGCTCTTTACGCAACTTATACATACTCATCTTAGTAAATAACTAACTATTAATTACTGCATAACAGTGTAATCAAATAACGTAATAAGTATTATGAATATACATAAGAATAGAGTAATAAGTACGGTTAACGCTTTTGAGTAAAAACGTTACGGTGCAAATGCAAAGATGGCATAAAATCACACAGTTGGGAGTACGCACAGGATAAAATTATTTTCCTTAGATTCTCATATTTTTGTGTGCATTGCTTTATGACTAAAAAGTACCAGTGAGCGCAGTAATACAATTATAAAATTTAGTTTTGGCCCTTTTAGCTTTCTGATATCGATACTTTTTTGGTGTTTTCGTTCCTCGAATGTCAGTTTTAACGTTTTATCAATTTTACGGTAATACATATAATGTAATATCATAGTTATTCACCAGGTAGACCAAAGCCGTGTAATATTAAATATTGTATTGATACTTACAACAAAACCGCACTGACAGAACAATTAAATAATAAGCTTTTTAAGTTGTAGCTCTACTTGATCATTGAGGTGTAGGATTTAATTGGTGCTGATACAAATTGTAGAAAACCGTAATTTAAAAGTTAAAAAATTAGATCAGATCTGCAATCATGTGTTACTAGTTTTAGTACTCAGTAGTTTCTTTCTCGACTTTATTTTATTGAAACTTGTATTTGTATGTGAAGTATTAGTATATGGATGAAAATGTTGAGTATATTTCAATTTACTATCACTAAATCATATCTAACTATACAACTACATGCATGGTACTTAAAAGATTTATGTAATTATTGAATCCTTATAACTATGAATGTAAATTCAAGGGTGTACCTGATAAGTAAATAAATATTTCCGTGTTGATTACATTTCTCGCACATTTAATGTCGGTTTTCTTGATTTCGAATATAAGTCTTTTTTGTCGTTTTATTATTTTATTTATTATTTCAGCATTTTTTTTAACCAAATGAGCATTGTAATTGGCAACGCGGATTACAATTAATCATTATAGGCATTTTGCGGTAACCTTAAAGCTCAAGAGGGGAAACGTCTGAAGACGGGAGACGGCACATGTAATAATAATAACTACATATTATTTATGGCATCTTTGTCGGCTGGTAATTTATAAGGATACTAAATTAAACTAGAGCTGAGAATGAGGACTTTTATGTGCAAACGCGAATGCGTCTCAACAAGCTCTTTTTGAATGCTACAGCAGAGCTGCTGTTTTTGGAAACAATTGGATAAATGAACTTTGAAAGTTCAGTATACATAAAAAAGTATTTCACATATAAACATACTTTTATCAAAGCCTTGTGCAGACAATATATTACGTTTAGAGTAAAAATATACATTCACGCAAAGCAGCATACTAATGACGACGTTTCACCTGAGAAAGCGTTGTTCTTTCATCTTGAATTTACATTAGCGGCAATACGAATCAATTTCCCTTTCTACGTTCTAAAACACGACATGCACTTTGCTGCCCTTTTCTAGTTCCGTGCAAAACGTATAATAGTTGAATAAAGCTAATACTAATGACAAACACTTAATTTATAGGAGAGGGTGGATCGTGGCTAGCATCTAAAACATAAGCAAAGAATCTACCTGGCTGGCTGGCTGGCTGGCTGGCTGATTCTTGGGAGGACACCACATTATCTCCATAGTGCCGCAAGTTAAGCGGGCAGCCCATAGTGCCGCAAGTTAAGCGGGGCAGCCCATAGTGCCGCAAGTTAAGCGGGGCAGGCCATAGTGCCGCAAGTTAAGCGGGGCAGCCCATAGTGCCGCAAGTTAAAGGGAGCAGCCCATAGTGCCTTGGGAAACCATTTCTTTTTGCTACTATGGGCTGCCCCCTTTAACTTGCGGCACTATGGGCTGCCCCGCTTAACTTGCGGCACTATGGGCTGCCCCGCTTATATTGCGGCACTATGGCTGCAGGCACTATGGGCTGCCCCGCTTATATTGCGGCACTATGGCTGGCGGCACTATGGGCTGCCCGCTTATATTGCGGCACTATGGGCTGCCCCGCTTATATTGCGGCACTATGGCCTGCCCGCTTCATGGTGCCCCGCTTATATTGGGCGGCTGCCCCGGCGGCACTATGGGCTTCACCATGGAAAGTGTGGCACTAGGCTGCCACAGGGGTACCTCAGTGACATATTCTACACGGGAATCGAAGCAATCAGCCGATTGAATCTCTTCCTTCAAGATGAAGTCTGCCAGATACCAGCCGTACGCTAACCGATCCAGGATCACGAATTTTGATCGCCATTGCCAAGCCTGTGGAATCCTCATCAAAGGAGCCGCTCATCAGAAGCCAGGTACGTTTTCTATTCTTTTGTATAACTTAATTGTATTTTGCATGTTTCTATTTTTTTCTTTCAGTCTCCTGCTTTAAGTGCAAAGCTCCACAGGGTGGACGACAAGGATGGGTGGAGGGCGGTTGGGGTTTGTGCTGAGTGCGATTCCTGGATGAATAAGGAGCACTGCTACTGCCTGTGCGGATTCGCTAACCAGGAGGCCATTGAGCGGAGGCGCATGCAGCATGAAGCTGTTCGACAGCAGGAGGAGCATCGGCGGCAGATGGAAGTACGGGATCTGCAGAAACAGTTGGCCCAGGCCGAACGCCACAAGATGCAGCTGCAGCAGAAACTGGACGAGCGGGAAGCAGACGATGCAGTGGCAGCGATGGGTGATGTTGAATTAGATGATAAGTAGAAGCAATATTGTAATCTTTTTGTACAGTTTCGTAATAATAAATAATAAAAAACAAAAAACAAAACAAAAAAATACAAGAAAAACAAAAAGACAGAAGTCTGCATATTGAAGAAGGAACGTGGCACATTTCTACATGCTGCCACATTTCTACATGATGCCACCCACACTGCTACATTTAACATGTTGCGACATCGATACCTCAGTGGGTCTTTGCAATTATTACTGCACTTAGTGCAGTAACGGGGCCCTCTTCTAGTTTTTGCCATAAACTGGAAGTACATACTTTGTTGACAAAGTATGTTGGAAGAAGCATATAAGTACGTACATACGTTTTAGCAGATTGAACAGCGAACTCTCAAAAATTATGCTTAAACTTAATATAAATTAGATTAGCCTTCATGCTCCCAGACTAAAACATTACATATTTGTCTAATTAGTTAAAGCTTTTGTAATTTAAAATAGTTGGGGAAGGACACTGAGCGATATTTCATCGAAAAGTTTCAAAATAGCTAAGTATGCATCATAACATATAGTGATGTGAAACACAATAGCCACCTCACAGCCAACTTACGATGTAACACAACAACTTCCATTGGCAAAGGCAATCATTTGCAACATAAGATGGAAGCTATTTCGTTATAACGCAATCAAATAATAAATCGCCTCTGTAAATTATTCGTTCAGAATGTGAGGAAACTAGCACATCTAGTTTCCCAAATTTCCCACGTGTCTAAATACTAACTAGCAACAAGGAGATGCTGTGTTTGCTATGTCACAGGTGTTGCAGATATAGAATTACTAATTGTGTTTGTTTTGTACTTTTATACTTAATGAAGCTATTGCGATTTTCATTCCGTGTAGTGCAGATGTGAAATAAGTAAGGGTTAGTGAATATTATTTACTTAAGCTGCAAAACCAATTGGGAGGAATTGCTAAAATATGATTTGATTTCACAATGCGGAATTATCATGCATTAAGCACTTTCGCTTGAAATAGTTTTAATTTGTTACTTTTAACTTAACGTGAATAATTCACTTAATTAATAATTAAAGTAAAGTATAGAAATATTTTAGGTTTTCAGCCCTAAATTAAAAGTAAAGCTGAAATTTTCTTGATCATCAATCATGAAAGTTATCTTTTTTCATATATGATTTTTTCTCATATCCCAGTGTTTAAGCATAAATTATCCTTTTAGCATCCATTCATGCATTAAAATTGTGCACTTCATATTGATTTAGTTATTTTTAGAATTTTATTTGAACTTTCTCTTACTTTCTCGCATTATTTAAATAATACATATATTGCATCGCATAAGTTAACACACAAACACAGCACGATAATATCTTTTCAATAAATTTTACATAAGAATCTTAATTATAATAGGCCTAGCTTTCTATTTAATTAAAAATTTAACTTTCATTTCACATTTAGTATATAGCTTTAATGTTTCATTCCCATGTTGTTTTAGTAGATATTTTTTGGTTTGGTATACAGCATGTAAAAAATTAGATACAGTATTAATTTAAACATTAAAACAACGTCAATGATTTGTCTTCATGGAGCAGACACATTCATATTCATTTCAGCAGATTTTATTTGTATATAACAATTCCTTATACAATTTTGTATCATATAATTGTTTTTGTATAATTTAACGAACCCATCAAACAGCTTGCCACCTAATTGAAAAATGGACTTTAAAAGTCGAGACTTCATCACTTTTTGAATGATTTACTCATACCAATAAAAAATCAATCTGTATAATGAAGCATACAGATTATATTTAATGAACTTTTTATGCATCTAATCTATTTTTACTTGGCTTTTCACAGTTTTCGCTTGAATGATATGTATGTAGATAACAATTTCAGTCACCGTCAGTCATTTGGCACTCATTTACTGTTTGCTATATTCATTTAATAGTACAAGTATATCTAAGTGCGTGGCTAAAATGACATTTATGTTATTTAGTAATCTAAGCATAGTAGTATTTAGAACTACATTTTAATCTTTATCTCTTCACTAATGACTAACTAGTTGCATATCACTGTGTGTCACGGTTGTCTAAAATTTAGTATATAATTTAAATCATAATTCGAGCTTTCTAGCTTTTTAATGATTTATAACAACCAGGGTAATAAAATGTTTTTGGCGGCGACACAAGTTAAGCCCCGTATGTTTTCCAGTCTCGCCTAGAGACGTATTCATCTCCATATATGTAAGGTTGGCAAATTATTTCTGCAGTGATATTCTCATCAGTGGGTGGTGGAGGTCGGTCGGGATCTTTATCGCATGATTCAGGCTCTGTCAAGTTTGATACAAGTAGAAAAACAGCGTAAGTCAATAATGGAGTGAGTGAGTGACGTGCTTTTAAAAATATGACAATTAACGTACCATCAGTACCGAGCATCCGTCTAAGAGCTTCCTTTCTCATTTTGCGCTGTTTTCGTTTCAAACAAGAGCGAGTGGGACACGTGTCCTCAATGTAGACTGAGATTCTTGCACAAAGTAGAAGGAACTGGAAGATATAATAATATGGAGGTTAGAAGACCGTTGATAATGATTTTTTAAATGATCAGGTTTTAAACTTGTGTTGATGCTGATACTAATGAATGATTTCCTACTAGTAGGAAATTTGGGTCTTACAACAAGGACGGCTATAGAACCAAAGGCTATGGACAAGTAGAAAAATACTACTTCCTCCATGCTTTAGCACTGACTTTGAAAATTTCATAAAACGACAATTGTTGTTTTTAAACCTGACGATGGCAAAAAACCGAGATAACTTTGTACGATAATGTATTATATTTCCAAATGGCAACAAGTAGACATGTGAAAGTGGCGCTTGCTTCTCTATCCGCTGCTTTCTCCAAAGCGAATGGTGAGGCAGAGAAAAGTAGAACGAGAAATTGCGTTGATCGAACCTAAGTTTCTTTCACCCCTACTACTTTGCTACCGTACTGCAAATACTTACTTTGTTGACAGTACGTTGGAAGCTTTCCCACATTTCCCGTTTGCTTAAATGCAAACTAGCAACAAAGAGATGTCTTCTTTCCTATGTCACAGGTGTAGTAGATATATAACTACTAATCCTGTCTTTTGTCTTTTATACTTATGACGCTATAGCGTTTCATTCCGTATGGTACAAATGTGTTACAGTTAGTGTTAGTGAGCATTATTCACTTATAGTAAGCCACAAAAGTAAATGAGAGGAATGGATAAAAAGAATTTGATTTCAAAATGCGAATTATCATGTATATTAAGCAGTCTTTCCTGTAAAAGTTATAATTTGTTACTTTTTTGAGTGAATTAAGTTTGGGGTATGCTAGGATTTGAAGTTAGATAAAGTATCGAAATGTTTTGTTTTCAGTCCTAATGTAAAAGTAAATCTAAAATTTTATTGATCATGAAAGTCATCTTATCGTTTTTGTGCTCGCATCCCAGTTTATTCACATAAATTATTCTTTTATCCATGCATCCATCCATCCATCCATGTATTAAAATTATGCACACCATGTTGATTTAGTTATTTGCTTATTTATTGCATTTTATTGGAACTTTCTCTTACGTTCTCGCATTATTTGAATAATACATATATTATATCGCATAAGTTAACACACACAAAATGGTATACTGCATAATATACGATAATATACATTTCAGTAAATATAATCTTACACAAGAATCTTGATTATAATTTACCTAGATTTCTACTTAGTTAAAAATTTCTCTTCTTAATTTCACATTTAGTATATATAGCTTTAATGATTCATTCTCATTTTATTTTTACTAGATTTTTTTTTTGGTTTGGTATACATTATATGACAGATTAGATATAATATTAAAACATTAACACAAACGTCAATGATTTATATATATGGAGCAGAAACATTCATATTTATTTCAGCAGATTAATATATAATTGGTTTGGTTTGGTATGGCTATGTATGTATATCTAACTACGCTTTTTATATTTACAAAATGCAGTCAATTTACAATTTCATCGTCAATAGCACACCAGTCCTTTTACTTTCCTACAGAAATCAGGGAGACTGGGCTGCTACAGAATAATTTAATTAAAAATAATACCAGGCCTAGTTTATTCTACTTATATAACCGTCAGAGTTTTCATAATTTCATTAAACTATTTTGTATTGTGGCTTGTTCAACAATGAACAAGGTTTTCGGAACCCGCAGTTCTCAGTTGACTGAAATTTTTCTTATGTTTATGATAAGTTACAATCAGCATTGATTGATACATTATTATAGGGATTTGGGAAAATATTGCTAATTTAGTCTTGTCAGAGGTCAACCAGGATTAGTACTCCAACTCTAAATCATAATAATCTTAGTTACTTGCATAATTCTTTTTATACACCAGTTTCCTGATCTCGTGCTGATGGTGTATATTATTGATGTTGGTACTTTCACCAACGCCTAGTTTGCCGTTAATAATTTTAATGTTAAGAAGCGTTACAACAATGACACTTACTTAATACTAATTAAGTACTTTCATTATTATAGTAGTTTCATATCATATTATTATAATATTACACGCGTTTTCCAATCATCTGAGCTGAATACAGTATGGAATTTAGATTTATTACTGCATTGTAAATTGCTAACCTACAACAAAAAAGGTTGATGTAGTGTTCCAACTGAAGACTCATCATCTTGAGGTCTCAACACGGAGTTGGGAGAATGAGTCCTAATTGCAGTTTCGAATGGCTTTCTCTTCGGTGACTTGTTTTGCTGGAATTACTTTTAGTTCTGTTACCCGCACTGCCGTTGAGTCGTCTGCTACTACCTGCAAATTGAAATGGAAGAGTTTTGCATGAAAAAATTATGAGGAATCACAACTTTTTGACAATAGCTGAAACTTACCTTTGTCGGGACTAACAGCACTAATGGACGAAGGCAATGTGGTTGCTTTGGCCGCCACAGTTGAGGGAATCAACGCTGGAAAGTCAAGCGGAAAGTTACATTTATTATGTTCTTGTATCTCTTCCTGTCATATTTATCATGATATGGTCTTACGATATAATTTGATCTGTCCATCTGTTTCCCAAAGAGAATTTTTTTGATAAGCAGACATATGTGCCATAGTCTGAAGCGCTGACTCCTCGAATCGTCAAACGCATGGTTACTTTGTACGTATTATCCTCGAGAATTGGCTCATACTTCTCGCCTAAAGTCCGAAGAAGAGAAAAATACATAAGTCATAGCGTTAGAGACTTTAATTTCCACAATTATAAATCAGTTTATCTCGCTTTCCTAAACCGGAAGTTTCTATTCGCAAAGGAAATCTGCTTTTCCCTAATTTCTTACTTACGCTGCTGGGTGGGTGCTACAAATTGTAGCATTATCCGACATTTTATAAAGATTTGTTTTTGCTAGCAAAAGTATCAAAACCCCTTTCCCTTCTGCTTGTAGAAAAGGATAATAAAATTTTTTACTACTCTCCATTCGCCAAATGTTGGGCCTAAAATTGCTGAAAAAGTTGAAATATTATGTGATATTTTGCAGTCTTTGTTCTACTCTTGCTCCCATTAAGTAGGTACTGTCGCCTTTCTCAAGACCAATTTCTTACAGCCAAACCACCATCATTCTGAATTGTACTAATTCCAACCCAACAAGAACAAGTCAAGAGCAGTCAAGTATGGTAGTATTTGGCTGATGCACGCAGTAGTCATTCAAGAGCAACAAAGATTAGTTTCGGTGATTAAGCAAAAGGCATATCACATTCCTGCATACTTTTACTATTTTGCTCCGATATCAGAAACAAGACGGGATAAATAAGTGCAGCATTCACATCTAGTACGTGTGTAGTATCAAGATGTAACATTTACTTTTACTGGTGAAAGCAGGAGATTATTAGGAGTCCGTTGGTGAACTATATAAAATAATCAAGTGAGCTACTTGAAGTGATCATAATATTTACTTGGTTTGAGTTTAGCTCCAGATATACCTACAAGATGTACATTTGTATATGAGGAGAGAAAAGCCGTGACGCAATGAAATAAAAGTGCATAAAGTATGATATTACCGTCTAATTTACATACAAAGGAAAACATTTACAAGTTTTTATGCTATATTATATTATACACAATCTCTGGCTTTTTCATATCCTCCATGTTAAAAATATTGCTTGATTTCTTCTGTCAGTTTCCTTTGCTCACTCTCCCTCTTCAAGGAAAAGAAAATTGAATATTGAAGAAATGTAAGACGGGAGGAAAGTATCCGTGACGCGGAAGGAATGAGGTAGTTTTTTTACTGTGTTTATATATATCTGTATTAATAAAGGTACACATACGTACACTTTATACCGGTATGATCTGGTCTAATAATATCAAGCCGAATATAATCCAAGTGGTATATCATAACGGTCTATTTATACGTGCATAAAATTTTGCTTTCATTGCTTCCTTGAGTCTGTGCCTCACAAGGATGTTTTGATGTATGGACGAAAGGAAAGAGCTCTTGTCTTCTTGTTAAATGTCATCTTGAACTCTTTTTTCATTCTCTTATTTTTTTCTTGCTTTCATCTCATACGCCAGAGAAAAAGGAAGACTATAGGAGAATGCAAGGAGCATAATGGTTGATAGTAGCAGCTGAAAAATTGGGGTGCATCATCACATTGACTTTGAAAGGGAGAGTGAAAAGGACTCACACAGATGTAAACTGGTGAAGAAAACGTGTTTCCATATGCTCATAAGAATACCACTCTTCTTTTCTTCAGAGCTCTCTGGCTTTTTCTCATCTGTTCACTTTCAGACAATACGTGAATGCCACTGAATATTTGACTTGAGTGGATGATAGCATAGCATAGCTCGACGAATGTTTTATGTGCGTATTTTTTTTATATCAGAAAAAAATGTATTGGTTTTGTTTGTACGAGAAAGATAAATGTGGAGCTCGATAACATGACAAGGAGTCTTGTGGGCTGATCAATTCGGAATTCATAAAGTATGTTTCTGTGTATGCTTATTTTTTTTGCATCCGGAAGAGTGTGTGGTGCAACTGACATCCATAATGTTCCATGAATATATATTGATTTCATCTGTCATTCGCAAAAGAAACACGAGAACAGAAGAGTTCCTAGTCTTTGATGCCAATTTTAAGATTGAATTGAATTCGAATCTGCTCTTGCGAATAAGTAGTTTTTAAATTAAAACAAAATGGGGTAAAATGCTATATGCACAGACGTTGAACTCTTACCATTGTAGCTATCGATAGGTGAGCCATCCACGGCTGCTTGAGAAAGTTTATAACAAAATCATTGTGAGTGAAAAAAGACTAAATTTTGAATAAGAATATTTAATGACTAGATAATAGTTCGTGTGTACAACTTACCGGATACAATGATATCTCCATTGAGTTTGGTCCAGTAGTTGATTGACTTGGGATAAGCCTCGGAGTGGCATTCCAAAGTGACATCGTCACCTTCCATCGCCCCAACGAGTTGATTTGGAACCCATATCATAGGTGGAACTACGATAAACATTTTCTTGATGTTAGATACCAGTTGTCCTTGCATTGCAGTCATAATATCATGCGGAAGTTTCGCTCATGCACAATAATTTTTATTGTACTTACAGTGAACTATGATGAGTATTCTTCGACTGACTTTTGGTGGAATTCCATTGTTCGCTATTGCGAGATACGCACCCCATATGAAGCCTGTTCACCTTGGTCAAATTCAAAATTTCCCCTTCAACAGACTCCACTGTTGTTCCCATCAAAGAATTTGTCCAAACATGGAACATAAAAAAAATAGATGTTGTGTGTTAATGCACTTTCATAATCTTCTTTCAAAGCCATTCAAGCCTGCAGTATAAAACCATGCAGTTTTGTCCTTTTTTGGTGATTTTATTACGATGAGTAAACGCATTCAAAATGATATTATTATTCGGTGGATGCATTTCTAGGAATTCATTCACA
>LJIJ01002811.1:0-23466 GCA_001718145.1 Orchesella cincta
GAATGTAATGAAGCGGATGTTATCTTCGGAAGGATACAGCTAATTCAAGTCAAGACTGTTTGTTTGAGTTGCTCAATCTTTTTGTTATGCATGGCCACTATAAAAATGGTCTGTGAGAATTGAAGCACAATTTATGAATTTTAAGAAGTATTCGTTAGCATTAAGCTAACTGTATTCAATCGGGAATCAATTGACATTGCTGAGTGAGTAATTAATATAAGTTTATTTTATCAAGCATATTAAGAGACTTTGCGAAGGAATGTAATGACTGGCATGAACCCAGTACGTTGATTTGATCATAATTCCAAATGAACTTTATAGAATGTTTTTCCTGGGTGTTGAAATTCGATATAGGATGCGATGAATGTAGAGATCATTCTCAATACTTTATGTACTTAATAAAGTAGCACCCTTCTTGTGTTCCATTTCAGAGATAAGCTTGTTGCTCTGCCCACGGTTGTTATTTTACTTTTCGTATCAATAAGCATTTCAAGCGAAGTTGTTTTTACGCCCAGTTCGTGCTCTTTAGATTAACCTTTAACGAATATTTCGAAAGTTATACACCGCAATTACGTCCTGGACTATAAATAATATGTCAATTGTCATTGTTGGAAGTCATGTGTAATAATTTCTGCTAAAATAGAATGGATAATCTGTAATCTTTTTACTTATTAAGAATGTTGGAAAATAGCATAATCATTTCTCTATAGCCCATGTGTTGTTCATTCTTACGAATAATATTCTATTGACTGATTTCTTATATTCAACAAGCCACAGACGAAACTGTTGGCTCTGATTGTACCTACTCATTCTGAAAAAGCGGAGTCTGAATCATCTGACTCAACGAATTTGGGTCGTTTTTTCTGCAATGCAGATCACACATTCGCCAGTGCAGTTGGCTCAGTACACTTTGTGTCGGCAATTTGGATCGAATGTGAGTCTTCTTGGAACGCTGTTCATCAAACCCGGTTTTTTCTTCTTCTCATTTCTTATCTCGGGCTTTTAGTTAAACACGCTTGACTATTAACCTTTAGTTGTATAATTATTCAGTTTTTCAGAAGTAGATTTAAACTACACTATTACAGATCATCATTAAAAATGGGTAAGTGGTGTATGTTGGTTATCAGACCAACCAAAAACCATGTGGGTATGCGATTTTTGGTACATATGAAAAGCCGCTATGAGACGTCATTTTTTTGAAAATTTTCTTATTGTTCAGATCTCATAGAACACATGAGAAGTATTTTTTCTCAGGTTTTTCTGACGTAGTTCTTCAATAGCCTTGACAGTTCGATTTATAGATTTGTATGATATATTTTTCATGCGTCTTGCTTTTAAGTCTTTGTTCAAAGTGTTACATTGCTAATTCCAAAAATTTCGAAACTATCAAATTTCGATTTTTGGCATGTGATTAATGGGATTCTAACTTTTTTGCTGGAATAGCCAAGTTTGTCTCAATACTTTTAGTTTCATGTAATAATTATGTTATGTTAATTCATGAATTGAATACCATAATTAAGTGAAACTGCAATTAATATATCTAAAGATACGTTCTTTCTTATTTAAAAGTGTACTTTATCTGCATTGAATCCCGAATCAAATTTGTGTCGCGACCGACCAATTTCGTGAGTTCATGATGATCGACTCAGCGCTTGTTATCCGAAGATTTGTTGTTATGGCGAGAATTACTAGCGTTAAACATTCATTCTGGATATTTCAGCATGACAAATGGTTTATTTTGCTGAACAGATTGTTGTAATGAAAGTTCCACCTAAGTATAGCCTGAAATCAAAATCGTGCAAACTCAACTTTTGGTGCTTGAAAAGAAATGAAAATGAAGCATTGCTTATTCTTTTGAGTGACAAAATAAATGTCATTAGATACTTTTGTTTTAATAGTTGCACAAACAAATACAAAAAATTGTGTTAAAGTTGGAACAAAACAAAAAGACCATGAGTTTTCCTTTCAACTCGGATTAATAATAATTTACAAAACAATGACCAAACGTAGTCAAACAAACCAGTCACAAATGGAATATAACTTAACCTACGATTCAGCAGCAACACAATGTATATTATGTTTCAAACTTTCTGAAGAGAATGGTGCTAGTTAAAGTGTGGATGTTGGAAATGGATATATTTCTAGAATATGAAGATGTGAATTTACTTGGCTTATGAATACGAGAAGGTGGAAACTAGAAGCTTGTGAAGTTTAGGATGAGTTTAGCTATAAGTGGACTGTATGGGAATGAATAACTACAACCTACTCAATAAAACGAGACTACAGCAAGAAAAGATAAGGTTTGTGCTTAGCTCTTGTCAAAGTTTAATTTGGGCAGATGAAATGAGACGTAGAGAGTCAACTGACAGAATGCACCGCGCAGAGACCTCAAGTAGAGATTGGGCGAAAGATACAATGGTTCGTGAGGGGTTTTTATACTTTTAGAATGTACATACAATAAGGAAAATTATAGGTAAAATCAAGAGTATCAATCATATAGCACATCTAAATTGGTCCATCAAAGTTATTTAGAATGAAGTTAAAATGAAACATTAGTTAATGAGACAAGAGAAGCAGAATGTAAATGAAATTAGACAGTAATCCAGAAAATAAGGTAAAAGTTAAACTTGGCAATAAAACGAATAAGGTGAAAACATCAATTTTACATAAGACAAGTGTAAGGTATAGAACAGACACATCAGCTTTATTGCCTGGACTCAAAATAAGTAGATTCCAAAATGCACAAATTGATACAAAATATGGAAAAAGACTTCAAATCCCAGTCCGTTTTTAACATTCATGGTCCGCTTCAGTTGGCTGCTGTATATGTTCACACTCGTAGTTTTCAAACCTTGATTCCCCGCATCATTTTTGCAAATCCATGCACGTGGTGAGAGAGGTTTCGCCCACAAGTTTCGACTGCCAGCGTGATGATCGACGCCTGCATGTTAGGATCCGCGGTTCATCTTTCACTTTTGTTGTGAGTCGGGGTGAAGCTGACAAGAGGTAATAATATATCTGAATAGGATCTGCCGATCAAGTGCTCTAGCTTGCTGAAAAAACCAATTAAAATCATTCTACAACCTCATATTTGCCAGTAAATATCATTCTAAGGTGTAGTTAAGGCTTTAGAATTGACGAAAGCATACCCAACTCGTGGGGATTGTTAAGAGACAGAGAGCCACAGTTGACCGAAATCTTTCAAAGTGAATTCCCTACCTTTTTGCCTCCATTGCTTTCTTCTTGTGATGTTCAGTTAATACCATTCTCGCGTTTTCACGCAGACAGAAAATCATACAAAAGCGCATCGAGACTTTATTGCCAGGTGAGATCGTCCTCCTGAAAAAAAGGGAAATCATTAAGAATTTAGATTAATCATTAAAGAAAAAGCCAAGTTTATCGATCACATATATACTTACGACACAAAATGAGTTGGGAAGTCTGTGAATATCTTTACCGAGCACTCACAAAACAAAGAGCTTTTCCCTCCTACACACTTTGTGACCTTAAATTTCAAACCTTGGAGCTTCCCAGAACGTTTGGCAATTCTTTATTGCGAGAGGAAGGTTGGGAGAGGCGGAGGACATTGTAGAGAGAAGATGATGGGAATAGGAAACATGATACGAGTTATATCTGACTGAGAATAAATCACTGTATATTTCCGCTTTTCTGTGGGCTGTGACTGAGATTGAGCGTGGACAGTTATTGCAATCGAGCACCAGAGCCATCGCCATAGAACTACTGGCGCTCGTCGGCGTTGCCATCTGTGGCCAGTGATTTCTCATCCCTGCTATGGAATGAGTGATCGACAAGTTTGGAGAAATGGAGATTGAGATCGGAGCCAGTTCCAGAAAGGAAGGACGCATTTTGGACACTTGTTGGCCTTCTTCAGGCGATGACTCTCGAGATGAGCGACAATTGAGGCGAGTTCTGCATTAAATTTCGCAGTGAGAACCTTGAGGCAGTGAGGACAGAGCACGTAGCCGATGTCCCCGTGAGACTCGGCAAAATGGTCGATGACATCGCTGTGAATCGAGGAGGAAAACTCGCAAACTTCACAGGAGTACGGGGGAGCTTAACCGCTCAACATGGATGGACGCACTGTGGATGGATATAGCTCCTGCTGGGATTGGAATCTGCATCGGCAAATCCAACAGACGAAAGAGGAGCGCACGAAGAAATGCTTCTAAAAAGAAAAAAACAAAGTTAGAATTGCTTTTAGTTTTTAATATTTAAAAACAGATGAAAAATGACTGACGTCATCCAAATGCTCCTTCAGCGTTCGGGAAGGTAGCTTCAGGCAATAACTGCACACAGACTTTTCACCCATCTTTGACAAGGCGGACACATGTTCTCCAAAATGACGCATGATATCCCGATTGCTCTGCGAAAAGACTTGGGGGCAAAGTGGACACTTGAGCATCGTGAATTTGGAGAGTGACCAGGATTTCGCCTGCATTGGAGGGAGCCTTCCATAACATGAATACCTGTTTCCAAATTGGTGAGCACGTCGCCCTTGCTTGGCCGGTTAAAGATCTGCGAACTTTCCGCTGATATTTCAACTGTGATTCATTCGTCTCGCGAGTGCGCCGAATGAAGTCGCGATTCTTGTGATGGTCGGTGGCGGAGTGTGTAAATAAAATTAAAAAGAGAGTTTCACTTCAAGCTAAATTCGTGTCATACACGCGTGGCAAAGACTTTGTTATCATTCTGGTAATATTGATTCAGAAGAATCTCATTAACTTGCACACTCGAATGCTTTTATTTATTGACTTTGAAAAAGCAAGTAATTACATTTTTACCGTATTTTAATCAAATGCAGAGAAGTTCATTTTCTGGTTACGATAATATGAAGTCCACCTACTCTTCGCAGTTAGTAAATAGTGACGGAATCAAGTTTAACCCGAAAAAGTAAAATGACCTTCGCCCAGGGCGATTTCAAGAAAACATCTGAAAAAGTTGTTGGCAATTACTTGTTCCCGGAAATTCTAATAAATGTCGAAATTGTAAAAGCTTCACATTCAAACATTAACTTACTGAACTAGCCCTCAACCAAATTTGTAGTGAAACCCCTAGTACAAAATCAATAGAATTTTTTACTCAATTTCTCAAGAATAATCTCGTTGGTTTAAAAAAGTCAAATTCTGTGTCAAATTTTATGCCTACTTTTACTCGCATTGTGTTAGAACATTTTTCTGAAAATTTGCTACTACATCAAAGAATTCCACAGTAAGTCATTTTGATTCAGGTGGAATGCTGGAAACACAAGTTTTACCATAAAAACGAAGTTTTTACCAAATTCAAGATGTACGTGAATAAATCAAAGTTGAAATGAAGGTTTTCCAAAACGTTGCTTGTAGTGAAAAGTGAACTTAATTAAATAAAGAGGAATTGATTGCCAGATTCGTGTGACTTATGAACTGCTCCTATTTGCCCTGTGTTGCATATTTGCCATTGCCAAACTGATTTTCTTCGTTTTTAACTAGCTCAAACATTTTAAAATATTACAATCATTGATTATATCGTAGAACTTTTACTACTTTTACTTCCTTCCTTTTTATCTTTACTTTCACCTACCACATACATACCATTTTACAATTATAGTTACAACAAGATAAGTTGATCATATGTCGTATGAATTAACAATTCTGAATATTATAATTAATTCTGAAATTAATAATGAATAAAATTATCTATTAAAAATTGAATTTGCAATAAAAACATAAAACCTAAAACATACCCAAAATATACAATGTGAGTATATTGAGCTACTAAATGTCGACAAAGAGTTTGAAAATTCATACTTTTAAAAACCTACATGGAAATGTTAATTAGGTAAGATTGTTAAAATGTCTCCTAGTTATATTACACTGTCACTCATGATGTTATGATGATGGCTTGTTACAGGATTAGCTGAAGAGGCAGCAGAAAGGGAAGGGGTTCCAAGACCGTGCAGACAGCCACATTGAAAGATGCATCTCCAGCACTTTTTCAGATAATCCCCGTATATTATTGGGTTAGACAAGAGTTGGAGACTGCCGTCACAAAGAGTGCTTCCCGAATTGTGGGGCCACCAGCCTCTCCGCGGATTCAAAGTCAAACATGTACCTAAAATGGGAATAATATTTCGGTTGGATACGGTTTGTGAATTTTGCATTAACAAAATAGTTCAAACAATAAATACTTCAACTTGCCACAGAGTTGATACAATATACGGTGTCCAGCAAAGCACAAATATGCTAACGATAAGCATGGACATCCAAATTGCTTTCTTTTTTGCTATTTCAATTTCAGTCTGTTGGTAATAGCCGTTATCTAGGTGACCTTGACCTGAAAAAGATATTGTTATAATGGTTTCATGCAAAAAAAAATCCACATCAGGATATTTAA
The DNA here is from genome assembly GCA_001718145.1 of Orchesella cincta. Classification (NCBI taxonomy): domain Eukaryota; kingdom Metazoa; phylum Arthropoda; class Collembola; order Entomobryomorpha; family Orchesellidae; genus Orchesella; species Orchesella cincta. Next base: position 6,391 of record LJIJ01002811.1, read on the forward strand.
AACTGCAATGATTTTGGAGATGAAAACAATGGCATAAATGAGAGAAAATTACCTGCACTTTGAAGTCGTTGTTCACGATTGGTTTTAGAAACAGAGATCAAAACTAACACAACCGTAATGATGGTGACAAGCAAAGGCGCAAAATACATCACCACCAGAGAAAGCAAGTTGTATAAAATCTCTTGGTTCAGCGTTGAAAAGTAGTGTGAATTGGTGCAGAAACGGAATGAGGGATACAGTGGATGTTTTTGAACGCTGAAAACGACAGCCTGAATATATAAAAAATGAATTCGTTGAAAATAAGTTTATATTTGGCTTTGAGATATGTTAATTTTGGAATAACGTACCTGTGGAGCTGCGAATAAAATTGAGAAAGCCCAAGCAGCAAGCAGCATTCTTTTGATTCGCTTCATTCCTCCAATTGATCGAAGAGGGAATACAATGACCCAAAACCTATCCAGGCCGATGCAAACAATAATCATTGAGCTCAGGTACAAACCAAAGGCTCTCACGAACTGGATAAATTTACACAACATATTTCCTCCAAACCATTGGAGAGTCAGTCTCCAAAATATTTCAATAGGAATCACCACAAAAGTTACAAACAGATCGGCCAGTGCCAGATGCCAAATAAGCAAATTAACCCGTGAGGAACGAGTGAAGTGCTTTTTATACAGTTTCCAACCCACTGAAACGACCACGTAAAGGTTTCCTGGAGCACCAACCATAAACATGAGCAAGTAGGCAATCACACAGTTTCTGGAGTTGGGACTCAGTTTTTTAAATAGTTTCTGAGATTCCCATTGATTTGATCACTTGAAAAAGTTGGTAAAACGACACCTCGACGTCATCATGAGGTTTAAATGAGGATGAATTAAAATGAACCGTCGCGTTACCCACTTCTGTATCCATGTCGAATAAAATTGATGGTAGTAAGAAATCAAGAGCGAACTGATTATTGGTGTGCCTTCACTTCATCTTGTGAAAGAGAACTGATCTTTGTCAAGGATTTCGCCTTTGTATTTAATATACTATGTAATAGGCATCTAACTTTCACCTCCCGGTGGTTGGGTCCGAAGTAGGGATACCTCAATGCATAAAACTTTGCTATATCTTTAAACACCAATGCTTCTTTCTCCGAATCGGTTTTCACAATGCCGAAGCTTATTAAATTTTGGTTTTCCGAAGCATGAAGCTTACTAATTAGTTATGAGCAAGACCCACTCCAGCATCGCAATAGAGCGTGTCAAGTTACGAAAGCCACCATATTTATGCCAGAAAAATATTTTTCGGAAGGGCGATAGACTTAATTCGCCGGAAACCCAAAAATTACCGGGAATTTTAGCTAGAGGGATGAATAGGAAGTAGGTTACTTGGTCTACTGCACGGTGGCTTCATTTTCATCAAATATTTCGACATGTTTAAATTATAATATTCTACAAATGAGAGTAATATTGGTACTTGCTATTTCAACTGCGCTATTTCTCACATTACGTACATGGTATTTACATTTGATTGCACATGCACTCATTCTTTATTTGACTTTGCTTTGTTTGCGTCATTTTTCCTGTTTAAAAACTTGCTGCTGGGTATTAATCTCATTGTATTTGGCCACAGATTCCCAGTATGATTCTTTCATTAGTTCTAGTTTTTTTCTAATAGTGGAAAATATTTATTTAAGCCGGGTGTGTAATCTTCACTCCATTAAAAAAAGTTTTCAAATGAAAAAAGGAGAATTTGGTAAAGTTTCAAATAATAAAAGCATGAAAAATATTATCAAAGCAAGAGTTATGGGACGTATGCTTCGAAATCAGAAGATAAATTTAGAACACAAACTGTTGACCAATACATATTGTACGTAGAATGCTTGCAATCAGCAATAATAGTGACGAAAAGTCTACAAAGCTTAAACTATTTGACACGACATTAAAATATTTCAGCACCTTAACCATTTAAAAATTATTACAAATGTGTGTTAAAATATTTGCTGTCCACTGCACCCTAAAATGTTCTGTCAAAACTAAACTGTTGTTCAGTGATCTGTTCCCCAACAGATTAAAGTTTTGCCATTCACGCTTATGGAAAGTATTTTCCAACGTACCTATACCACTATCCTTTCTAGTGACATGAACGTGAACCTTCGTTATGCAAGATGCGCGCCACTGCTCCTTGAATAATAATTGTGTGAGGAAAGCTGTCAAGTTTTGATTTGCTCTGACTGTATGACTTTCATTCACATTACTTTTGGTTGTTTGCAAGCTGAGCTGATCAATTCTTAATAGAAGCCAGCAGCGAACTCACGCTGATGTTTGCGTTCTCAAACTTGTGAGCTCTAAACATAACGCGTTGAACAAAATTGCACTGTGGTACACACGTGCTGCTGAAAACGTTTTAGAAATGGAATTACCATAACGTTGCAGGAAAAAAGATATGTGAAATTCTAATAGATACAAAAAAATTGTTTTGTAAACCAAATATAAGCTTCCTTTTGATTTTGTTAAATGAGACTTTGAACTAATCTTCCATCAGCCGCTTCAAACAACGACATTTGAGGCTCTAGTGCCATTGCTTTAAAAATTTAATTATACAGTTTGTAGTGTTTGTGTTGCTCTAATAAAATATTCTATGTCACAAAAAATAACAAGGTCACAACATAATTAGACTGGAGCGCAAGTGTCTCTTCAAATTGACTCAAGTTTCCCATTCCAGGCTCAAGCAAAAAAAAGCGATGCGGGATTTGCTTTGTGTTTTGTAGTATTCATTAGTGTTTCAAGAAGTAGTTACAGCTTCGTGGTACTCAGTCAGTCGTTACTGACGTATTTGTATTTTGATTGCTTTGAATTTCTTCGAAGGAAATGTACATCCATCACAATTTGTACAAGCGTACACAAATATTTCATATAAAATAATTTTGACATCTTTGAATTTCTCCACTTGTCTCAAAATTAAGTACACCAGAAACATTCTCTTGACCCAACAAGAAGGAGTGGAATTTTAATTTAATTTAGGAATAAGTCTGACGATTATGAAAATCAGACGAAGAGTACAATGCAAGAGGAATGCTGTTGAATTGTTTTAGATATTTGATATTTCTCTGTTTACGCTTATGTATTTTTATAAATATGCAATGTGTATATTATTAACAAGCAAGTTAGTCGTTGTGTTCATCTGTTTTCTCAGGTAAACTGCTTACAGAGTTGTAAGGCTTAGAGTTCATCTTTCATAAAATGCAAGAACCCAGACACGGGTTCCAAGCGAGTGGTACTGGTATCGGACTAAATTGACTCATCAGTTATTTTTTATATGATTTGGATTGGCCCAGACCCTTGGGAATAAAATTCATGCTAATTTTTAATGTTACCGGAATTCATGCCACCTTAATGTACTTTTATACATTTCGGCTGGTTGATAATCATACCTAAGTTTTTTCATGCGTGAAGGCATTATCAGTTAACTTTGCAGTAAAAGTTTGCTATATGTTTATTATAGTATTAAAATAGAGGGCAGGGAAATGCAACAGTGGGCGGGGCAGTGGCAGAGCCGCGCTATTGGTAAGATGGGTGGAAGTCGAAATGTGAGCTCAGGTTCAAATCCTAGCTTGGGGTCGAGTTTTTTCTGGCGCACATAATAAATGCTTTTCCTTTAATATCATGTTGGCATAAATCAGTTGGAGTTTGATTCGTGTGCCATGCAATACCGCGGGGCGCTTGCGTCTGCGCGAGGCATTGCACGCGCGCAATTGGCTCATAGTTAAGCGGCACAATAAGGTTAAGTTAAATTTGTCCCATGGTATTGACTAATAAAGATGAGGATGGGCTGAGGCCTTCGAACTCGTCTAATAAGAGCATTAAAAAACTTTTTATAGTATTAAAATACTCCTGGTAATTTGGGGTTTTGAAGTATTTTGCATTCTCGACATAGGAATTTGATAGTAATGTAAACAGTTGGGGAAAAATTGGCAGCTTCAAGACCACTTGTAAATGAAGGGTCGGTAAAATCAATGAAAATAAATATGGCTTTCCTGTTCGCAGGATACAATTTAGCTTCCATATCTTTTGAAGGGATCAGTACCGCGGTAAGATAACAGAGTTGAGCTGTGTTGTGATCAGGGAGGCCTAGAACCCAACTGACAAGGGTAGCTATCTTTCGTGGCAGGAGTAGATACGGGTAACCATTAGTCCACTTCCTATGTAAAAAAGGCGCTGAAAAACGTGGTGAACTCTGTTTTCTGTAAAACTGACTTTTCGAATTACTACGAGCGTAATTGAGTCCGCGCGCACGGTGTACAAAGCGAAGGCAAACCAGGTAAGCATCAAATCAGCTACTCATGGTTCAGACAGGTTAAAAACAAACTGTGTAAATCTGTACATACTAAAAATGGAGTCCAGCAAAAATTTCATTGATAACTAAAAATAGCTACAACAAGTAAAAAGCCCCTATATATTCGTATTTCAATTAAATGTATAAACCCACAGTGGTAAAGAAATGTACATTTTTTTCTAAAATTTCGGTATTTTTAGTCGATTTAGTAGCTTAAATATTTTCAATGCTAAGAAACGACATTATAGAAAGTCGTTCCATTAATCAGTCTGTAATTCCGAATAAATAAATCTTGATATTTTGAAAACTTGTACAGCCTATATATTTGGACGGAAAACCATAGTTTATAGATAACACGGCAATAATATAACCTTGAAATTAAAACAAATTAAACTAATTAACTATTGGAAACATTTGTTGATGTTTATGCAAAATACTTGTATTTAAAATACGTATTTGAAATGCGTTATAGTAGTCAATAATACTTCGCTGAGCCTGTTAGGAAATTTGTTTCATATAATCAAATAAATTTGGATGTGTGACAATTTATCAGAAATTTACACAGTAAAGTGTTTTTGATCTTTTTCTTAGCATATATTCATTAATTTTTAGTATTTAAGTATGTATCATGTCATACAATAGTCAGAAACGCTAAGGGATAAATAATATTTACGGGCTAACGGAACGGCTCAATGCTAAGCGTCACACGTAGCTTGTGACACATCATTTAAAAGCTACTGTAGTGATGTTTATAAATATGCACTGCAAGTGCAAATCTGAACTACCAAAAAGGATCAAATAACACGAATAATATTCAAATTATCAACATAGCTTCCTTCATACCTTCGCTGTACACCGTGCGCGCGGACTCAATTACGCTCGTAGTAATTCGAAAAGTCAGTTTTACAGAAAACAGAGTTCACCACGTTTTTCAGCGCCCTTTTTTACATAGGAAGTGACTAATGGTTACCCGTATCTCTCCTGGCACGAAAGATAGTTACCTTGTAAGCCTCTAAAATTAAATAGATCAAAACATTATTTATATATGAAGCTGACCCCATAACGGATTTAATCAACAAAAACTATGGATTCACCCACGATTAAAGATATAATTTGAAGTTTTTTGAATGTTGAGAAATAAAATGTAACACGATTATATTTTAAGCTAAAATAACTCATTGCAAACTTAAAGTATACAAATTCAAAAGAACCGAGGTGTTCTGTATTCATCTCAAAAATGGAGCAACAAACATCAGTTGCCTTGTATTATATGTGACGTCTCTACATCTTTCAGGCTCATATGCCTCATTTGATAAGGAAACAACATATTGTATGTATCTATACACGACATGAAGCATTTGCAGACACTCACGACATAATGGCATTAATGTCCTGATCCTCGTCGTCGTTGTGTTATACTATCCAAAAGGACTTTTGGTATCTAAATTCAGTTGTTGACTGCCTCATTGCAAAAGTGTAAGAAAATCGTTGATGAATCGAGGAGAGCGATAAAAGTTACAGTGGTTTACATTGAGATATTTATGAATAATTGGTCGAGACGTTAAGCATCCCTACAAATTCACACAACTGGGCACTTTCTGTGTCATTTTTCTGCTTTTGTTAATTGTTAGCCAAATTGCCTACGAGAAGTAAAGTCCGCATTTGCATACCATATTGCAAATGATAAATGCAGCGCATTTTCCATCCATCATGAGCATGACATCAGTACAGTAGCCAAAAGTACATGCAATACAAACACCACACTACTCGGCAATCCATTCAACAAGCATGAAAAGCGTCCATTCCAGCCACACTAGCTGACTGACTGTAGTTGAAATCCAGCTCGGTTCTCATAATGTAAGTCCACTGTCGAGGTTTCAAGAATATGCATACGTATATGACGAGCATACAAATTACATATGCGTTAGTAAATAAGTAAAGCGTGTCGAAGTAGAAAAATGTAAGTTTTTATGTAATTGAATTTTCATGTAATTTGCAAAAAAAAGAACGCAAATCAAATTGTCTTCGTACCTCTTTTTGCATAGAAACCCCCTGTCCTGTTAAAGACGGCCTAACTAAATGAATTTTAAATCTTCTATAAGTTGAACGGCGAGTTTTATTAAGAATTTGCATCGTATTTAATTCATAGGAACCAAAGCAAAATCATCGTGAAGTCAAGATACGAGAGCAGAGCAGCTCATTTGGATGTGCTTGTGCTAGAAAAGGTCGTGTATAAAATCAGCAGCCAGACGTACATGCAAAATAACAGCAACAACCACCAGATAGTTTCGCATCCATCCAGTCATTCAGAGCATTTCTTCCTTGAGTACGGTTCATCTTGCAGAATAGTAGTGCCTACAAGAAGTTTCTGCATCAAGTGTCACCATGAATAACGACATTTCTCATAATCTCCAATCACCCCCAATGCAGCCGGGGCCTCCACAACCCAATCCTCATCCCCAAACTCAACCACAATTTCAACAGCAAGGTCAAGGACAGAAATGTTACGGTGTTCTAAATGTGCAAATTCCCTTAGCTTATCAACCAACTCTGGTTGAACCCACCGAGTTGGTCCAAAAGCTTCAACGTTCTTCCAAAGAAGAGCTTGTGAGTAGTTACCAGCTGTTGTTGAGAACCCTTGAGGATGCCGTCTTTAGAAATCAAGAGTTTTATAAAATGGTCAACAGCAGGGATTCTGACATTAAAACTCTTCGCGACAACGATACCTTCATGAAGGCTCAGTTGGGAGGTATTCAGCAAACGAAAATAGGGAGCTGGAGAACCAAAATCAGACTTTGAATTCCGAAATAAAGCTCTCAAACCAACGCAGTGACAAAGGTAATCCATGATGATGAATTATTTGAGATAAACCAAGCAATTGCTGCTAACAACAACAAGCTGTTCGAGAAAATGAAGTTTATGGTCAGAGGCAGAATACACAAAAGCAGATGCTGCAAAACACGTTGCTGATAATCAGCTCCTTGTTCACAATATAATTGTGTTGAATAGAAAGTTGGCAGAGACAAACGATAAAACTGCCAGTGTGCAAAATGATTGTGATAGACTCACTCAAAAAAATCAAGAACTGACTGCAAATCTTCATGAACTGAAACAAAAGGTGGAGGTTGAGCAAGTGAAAACAGTGGTGGAGGAGCTCAACAACGATTCCCAAATTACTAACCTAAATTTTGCTCTGCAAAGTTCCCGTGACAAAGTCAGTTCATGGATGAATGAGTGCCAAGCTCTTGAGAAGAAAGTTAAAACTTTGGAGGAAGAAAAGAAGGCCCTACTTGATAAGCAGAATGCGCTTGAGGAACAAGTTAACAATGAAAAAGAACTTGCCAGTGCCGCAAACATTGCGCTGAAAAAGAAACAAGAAGAACTTGACAGTTTGGAAGAGCAGTTGAATGAAGAAAAGGCTGAGTCAGAAAGAAAATCTGAGATAATTGCGTTGGTAAAAAGGGCTATGCAAAATGGAGACCGCGATGATAATGCTCAAGTGGTAAAACAACTGAGGCATCAAGTGGGAATCTTGCAAATAGAAAAAGAGCATTTGACTAAACAACTTGACTGCAGACTTGAAGATATTCGGAAGCTGCAGTTCCAATCGGGTGAGACAACAATTGAATTGAATTCCCAAGATGAGGAGATGAATGGACAAAGGATGAGCATGGAGGCCCAAGCAGCTACTCTGGATTCTCCGCAAGGAAGAGGATGAAAGGTCAGGCGAACGACAAGGACGGAAGGTCACAAGTTCTTTCCTACCAACAAAAGGAGGAGCGTGACAATAGTGATGAATTGAAAAGGAAACTTGCTGAATATAGGCTGTCACGGTAAGTTCGGTTCATTAACATATTTTAAAATCTCATTTTTGGAATTAGAAGAATAATATAATGCTGTTGACAGTGACTTAGTTGAACGTTTATGTTTTAAAACATATTTTAGTAATTTCCTTTCTGTGTTTTTTCAGGTAATCAACTACTTCTGCAATGAAACTATCCTGTTCCTCCTATTTTCCTGCGAGGAAGAAGAGGTCTTCAAATGATTGAGGAATCTGATAAGCAGCAGGACCATGTAACATTTGATTTATCAACTCATACATTGAATCCATTTTCTCAACTATAACATGATATAAGTATTTTGCACATTAAAAAACGTGTATCCATAAATTATCATATGTTGGCTGTTATGTATATCACTATTTAAATAATTTACTATATAAGAACACCCTTAAATCATTCACTATGTAATTTACTATCAAATAGAATGAGGTGTATGTAATTAAAGCAACATTTCCAATGCATATTGATAAAATACTGCTACCATTTTTGTTGTAACATTTGATTCATAAGCCATAAAATTGTTTGTTTGTAAAATACAAAAAAAACAATCTGACCTTTCACCTCTTTCACATATTTTGGTAGCTTGTTGTACTACTAAAATGCATAGCGATTCGCGAACATACTTGCTTGTAAACAAATCGAAGCATAATTCATTCATAGTAAGAAACTGCATCGTAAATCATAAGTAAAATGACGTCGTGAGAAATTCATGCATGCAGTAGAATGCAGTACCACCAATTCACTCCCATCATGAGACAGAGCTCAAAATATCCACATGTATTTTGCCATCACATAAAGATTCACATATTATAAAAATAGAGGAGGCATCTTAATGAATTAATTTATTGTTTCATCCTTCATTTCAATGACACCTGTATTGGTTTTGGTTGGTTGTCCGAATATGATATCGGGTCATACTCATAACAACTAACATATATGGACGAGTGAGTCAGAGGTTTAGTAGTTTAGTTCATCATTTTTTCTTTATAAAAAGCTGCTATTTGATATCCCTGTGACGGAATGAGAAAACAGTTGATAAATTCTGAAAAATGATATGATAAGAGCCATTTTTACTGAAGCTAACAATGAGACATTTACGGATGATTCATCTATACGCGTTGGTTCTAAACATATTTCGCCACTTAAAAACCTTTTCCAGACGAAGCAAGGTAAAAAATTGCCATCGTATGCATGCCTGTCTGCCGGTTGACTAAAAGTCTTTTTAAAGGTTTGTGTCTGTATTTTACAACAGATTATAACAAGGGATAGTATCGAAATCACATCGAACAAGACGATGGTGGTGAAAAGGGAAACGAGCGTGTCTCATTCATCAAATTTGGAATTCGTATATAAAAATATGGGAATACATTCCAACAAGCATATTATACATCTTTACAATCTGGATGCAACAAAAAAGGAACATTCAGGAGAAATGTCCATTCTACTATGTAGGTGACAACTAACGATAAGAGGAAACGTTTAACGTGCGAAGAGAGCTGATGATCTTCACTACGTGCATGCATCCCCACTCCAGTTCACTCAAACATTATAATTTGGTTTCTGCTTTTGCCTAACTAAGAGACCGTTAAAACATTAATTTAAGCAAAGCAGATTAAAACCGAGAGAAATAATTAAATCTGCAGACCGAGATCTGAAGATTTTGAGAGCGAGTAAAATATCAAACACGGCATTTCACACCAAGTATAAAAAGAACTCCATTCACCAGAGACACATTTTCTTCAAGTAACCCATGGAACGGTCCCAGCAATAATAAAGATATGACCACATTGTCTGAATTGGAGCTCACAATGAAAATACATAGTTGAGGATCCAATCAAGAATAGGTTCTTACACAGGAATAAAATGCAAGAAATGACTTATATGTATACTTTCATCCTTCCAACGTTTTCTTGTTCCAAAGCAATCCAATTTTTCTTCATTGACTCTATTTGAATTGATTAGGAAATGAGCGAACAATTTAATGGCAAGCTAGCAGGGTATTGGGTTGATGATTTTGGTGTGGTTTCTCAGCCCACGAATATATACCACGCGTTAACTGTCCACTATGTCATACAAAATAATAATATCTTAATACAATGACAGCTGCCTAGTGCTCTTTTCCCAATGAATATGTAATGTTATTCATTCACCAAGTAAATTCCGTTCTTGTCACGTATTTGAAGAAGAAGAGAGATAGAAGATGCTCAAGTACTGCATTCCAACGACTGAGACAATACTCAAAGCCTACAATTACTCACATCTACATTCAAAATAGTTCATAATTTTTCTACCGCAGTTTAGATTGTTAATTTTCTTGTTTATTTATAAAGTTTTAAATTTTAAGAATATTTTTAGATGATGTTGGTTTGCTAGCTCGACTCTCTCTCTCTCTCTTTGCATATATTCATCAGCATGATATACAGGAGAGAGAGTAGAGCTAAGCGTAGGTATATCAGCTTCTGTATACATTACGCTGAATTGAACTCCAGTAGAGAAAAGTTGTCTGTGTTTGCACCTTACATCAGAGGCTGTGAAGTTAGGACGAGCTGCTATAGTGAGAGAAGAAAAGGATCAGAATTATATTCATGCTCTGAGAACAAACAGTTACCACCTGAAATGAAATGTAATACAAATTATTGTATACCAGTGGACTTTCAATTATTCAGTGTAAACTCCGTTCTCAATTACAATCCAGTTGCATATGAACAAAATTATTTGGTAAATTTAATTATGCTTTTTGTTAAATTGTGGAGATAGAGACGAAGTCGCTAATCTGGCAGCTTTAATCCTTCATTAGAATGCGGTGCTAGGAATAGAATGAAGTACCGTTTTTTTCACAAAAAACTGAAAATGCAACGTAACTAAAATAACTGCAGCTCGCACCCTACTTCAAATCAAGTCGCCCAAGAACTTTCACATTTCTGCTGCTGTCAGTTTAAAAAAATTAGCGAACAATAATATTCATCTGGTAATGTGGTCTAGTTTCTACCTATTAAAAACACTGACACTGAGTATCGATTAAAAACTAAATCCCATTGCTCAGCATCATTACTCGGTTTCGCAGCATCACAGCCAGTCAACATGTGATTACATTATAGGATTCGCGTCATTACCCGCACAACTGGTAGCGTAATTACTCACGTTAGTGATTTTTAATCAAATTATTTTCATTGAGCTTTAAGAGCAAAAAAGTGTAGGTTAATATGGACAACTTTGATATAAACTGTTGGAAAATTATAAACTCACGGTGCAATTTTCTACTGCCAAAAAACTGGAGCAGGTAGAAACGTAATTTTTGTTGATTCGGAATGAGGAGTCTTTACTTATATTTTTCACAAAATTTTAGGTCTGGGGACTTATCTATCTGGGAGTTTTTAGGGAAATTCCAAAATTTCATAAATTCTGCTGTTGAAAAATTATAAACTCACTTTACTTCGGGTCCTGCCATTTCTGCACGAATTAATACTGGTCAATTTTTTAAACCAATAAATGATCCTCAACTCATGCCGGTTCCAACCCTACTACAATCACTTCTAACTCTTTGGTCAAATGGTACTTACGCGGCAATGTGTCTGATGAAACCCAATTTTGACCATTAAAAATGGAAATTTCAGTTTTATGAAGGTAATATGCAGAAATCTTAGAACAGCTTAAGCACTGACGACTTTGCATGCTCTAGTGATTTGTCCTTAGTGAGTACCAGACTTTGGTTGGATTCACAATGTGTGCCATACAACTTTTTGTTCATTGCTGATTATGGATATTTGGGCAATTTTGCAAAAATGGACCTCCAGCTTTCATTTTACCAACGTTAATTGGGTAGAATCGCTTTTAATAAGCTTCTGGTATTAATGAGATTCCATGAATATAATTCTTGGCTGGGGTACTACCCGTCTGCTTCACCTGCAAGCTGCCGATACTAACAATTGTGAGCAACACGAAAATGCAAAATTTGATTTTGACCAGTGAAAGCGATTTTGAAGATTGAAACCGTGCCTGCCTTAGTTAAATATAATCTAAATAATACGTATCGGTGAAGCCTGCTATATAATGTTTGTTACAACGGTTATTTTTATTAATATGGTACCTGCAGCTCAGTTTAATAATGGGTTGCGAAATGAAAACCCGTTACAGTCAATTTGGGAACCTACCAGTGCACCAGACGCGTAGCACTCCAACCAACAACTTCAAGAACTGCATTTCAACAATTAAAATGAAATTTTAATCCGTAGCGATACAAAGATGAAAGAGGGTGTTGTTATATTTTTAATAATCTGTGGATAGTGCACGATAGAGTTTATGTATTCCATATTATCTCATATTACAAGCGTTCTCATATGCATGTAAATTCAACATAAGCACATACTACTCATTTATATAAAATGTGTCATTATCCTACTCTACCAGCACAGATGTTCTTCTTCTCCATTATTCAGTTCTCAAATACATTATCCAGTTACCAATGAAAATTATATATATACAAGAGGCTATTCAGTGTTTTCTCAGTTTTCAATTTTAATCCCAAAAAATTATGACCAGAATATGCAGAATTTGATTATTTCACAGTAATCACAATATCCGAGTGCAAGTAACTGTGCATGAGTTGCACCATTTTTGTTGAGATTTTACTTAAACGCTAACGTTGCAACTGCAGTTTTACTTAGTGTCAGCCTAAAAAATTTGAGTTGGGAGTGAGCATACGCTATACAATGTTGACTTGCTAGCTTGACTCTGTATATCTTTATATCACCATCATTGTATACAAGAAAAGGGAGATCAATTAATCATATTTGCAAAAGCAGTTCTTCCATAACATTACTCAAGCATATACGACCTGCAATATATCTACAATTTCTTAACTTCTCAACGTGATTAGTTTTTACTACTTCAGACATTCGTGAAAATGATTGATGACGAAGAAAGTAGACAAAGGTTGCCTTAGAATTTTTGAAAATAAAACAATGGATTTTCCTCTTTTTGAAGTCGTACATGAGCATAACCAAATTTACAAAATTCTGATTTATTCCATATACCTGCGATCGTCTAGGCTGCAAATTCGAATGGTTGGGTGAGTTTTGCTGCGCTGAGCATATACTGAAAAAGTCAGGATTACATTATACTAATGCAGAAAACAATGAGAATATTGTACATTATTCTATGTTAGCTTGTTATCCTGACTGTCTCTTTCGTAGTATATCAAATAGCCATGTCTAAATACGCAACGCCCACTCAACACTCAAACACACCAAGATTTTATATTATGAGAAAAGGCAAACGGCAAAAGATGCCTATGCTCACAATCACAGCATCAATGTTATTTAAAAGGAACGGATGAGAAGATGAGCATTGTAACTTATTTAGGTTGGTGTTTATTCCATGCTTCAATATCTATCTAGTCGAAATCAAAGAAGCAAGGGAAAATAGAAGCAGAAGGAGTTGACGATTATCCCCACATTTCTATCCCTATATTGGGTGTTGTAGGGGAGGATTAATTGTCACAAGCCACTTTATTTTTGCACGCAACCAGACGAGAATACAAGTGAGGTTTTTGCTGGCACGGAGAGCGTGCTCTGCGACTAGATATGACTAATGGTGGCAAGTTGATTCTTAATTTCCTATATCTCACGTTGAAGTTTTGTGAATAACAATTCTCATTCCCCCCTTATACACAATACATCATCAGCATGCGTAGCATTTATCTACCTATTATTATGTACCTTTAGGTACATATTAAGAAGACTTTGTATCGCGTCGTCTGTCGTCCGTCGTCTGTCTGTCAACACGATAACTTTCGAACCGTTTGACTTTTTGAAATTCTGTCTTCACCAATCGATAGATAAGGTCAAAGCGGAGGCTAAGTTCGTAGATGGGTTATCTGGGTCACGGGAACAAGGTCAAATGATAAGCGTCACATGTACCTTATGATATATCATTCGAATGGTATAGCTCTACTGATGATGAATATGCATCGCAAATTCAAATCAGAACTTTCGAACAGAGGTCAAAGGTCACGATTAATGTTTCAAATGACCATTAAAGCTTATGATATATCATTCGAAAGGTATTGCTCTGCTGATGATGAATATGCAGTGCAAATTCAAATCAGAAATTTCGAACCGAGGTCAAAGGTCATGCACTTTCAAATTACACACTTAGGGTGTGATATATCATTGGAAAGCTAGTCCATTGCGGATTTCACTTATGACACGTTTTTAAGCCGCAAATTACATCCGCTAAAGGTACATCGCTACATCTCGGATTGTCGGGTTTATTATTATTGTTTTCTCTCATCCATCTACGCTCACGAGCAAGAGCCAAGTTGATGCTATTTTCTGCATTTGTAGGCTACCGATCTTCATCCTCATAACATTTTGGATGATTTGGCATCCATTTCTTTTAGTTGCATTTTTCTTATAAATAAATCTCTTGACAGAATCTGCCATTTATATGATTACTCCACGAATTGCACCTCTTTTCCGGCTACCACAGCATATACGTATAGTAAGCAACAGAAGAAGGTAGCAGAACATTGACAACATTTCGCATGCAGTTTTTTCGTGTTAAAAACCTTTGCAATCGCATTGTTTTTTGCTTGAAAACAACCTTGGGTTTTACGACTTTATTCAGATGTTATTTGAGGCGACAGGACCTAAACATCTGCCACATGTTGGGAGAAAAAAATAGTTATTAAGCTTTGATCACAATGAGCTGTGGTTATCTTTATGCATTTTTAATTCCATCCATTTGCATATAAGCACACTGCAATGCAATATTAACCGACATTAAACTTGAGTATTATTTAGCCAGAAGCTTTGTCATTACATTTGGAGCCGAGGCACCAACAAAAAGTCGCCAAACATTTTCATTATTGACAGTGGAGGCGAAAGGGCATAACAATTACTATAAAAATATTTTTTCAACATACATTCTTTGGCGACATTATGGCGTGTTCGTGTACTTTTCCATTATGTTCGACTTTACCTTACGTTATGAGCTGTGGTGATTTATTGGTCTGGATGCTGGTTTGCCAACACATCTGGAGCCGGATAATAAACATTTTGCATTTATTAAGCAGACATAACTATTCAGTTTTATGATTTTGATGATTACGGCTACTGATATTTTCGCTCACTCAGAATTTCTGTTGAGAAAACATCATGCGACTCCTCATGATATATATTTAGGAATGCTGACGATTGGGATTATTTTTCTTGTGCATAATTCGCATGTCTACTGGCTTAGAGAAGCCTCACGCGTAAATGGGAAGCTCAACTTGTAACCTTCCATACACCGTAGCATAAAAAGCTTCACCGTTTGTCTACAAATAGTATTGCTCACAACTTTCAAGCTACCATCAAATTCTTTAAGCTGAATACGTAGCCGATTGGTTGTTCAGTACATATCAAGAGTAAGCAGCAAGCAGACCAGCATCAGCTCATCCGTTGAAAGATTTGCATAACCCTTCCATTCCAGTAGCAAGCAGCACACATTAGTTCCATTCAATCCTGACTTGAGCGAGTTTCCTTTAGTTATTCAGCATACAAGTTTTGTCTTTTCTTGTTCCAAGAAAACATTGAAACTGCCAAAATGGAAAGCAACAACAAAAATTATTTCCAACAAAGTGCGATGCGATGGAGTCTCGATACGGATCCTGAAGCAAATCAAAATATCATGGCTCAATATCATCGACCAGAAAGTTGTCGCGACGCATCATCAGGTCAAAATGCCGGTGTTCAATATTATCAACCGGAAAACCTGCTCAATCCTTACCAATCGTTTGGTGATCATTGGCGCGCACCTGCAAACCCTTCGTTGTTTTTAAATTCTGACCTGCAATCTTTAAATCAACATCGTTTGTCCATAAATTTGGATCCATTTAACACTAACTACTTGCGAAGTAGGGTGGAATCCCTACAACAACAAAATTTGGAAATGGAGAAAGCAAAAAATCTAAAAGTGATGCTTGGTGCAACAGAGAGAGAGCTACAGTTAGCCAAAAACAACCATACAAAGCATCTAAAAAACTCAAAAAAAAATTAATGTCAATGTTTTATGAAAATTTGGAACTGCGAGAAATGGTTGAAACCTTGGATCGTGAAAGAGATCGGTATGAGAGAGAAAATGAGTATTTAAAAGCAAATGGTGAAAGTTCTATAAAGCAACTGGAGGAGGAGAAAGTTAAATTTGAGGAACTCCAGCGTCGATGGAGTGAGCTCGTAAATGCCAGCACAGATTTGAAAAACTGCAATGATGACTTGAAAAAGGTTAACGATGATAAGCAGGAACAGATTGAACTCTTGCAAAAACAAGTAAATGAACAGAAATTGAATTCGACAACAGCAAACACTGATGCGGAAAATGGACAATCTACTAAAATTGAAATTTTGGAAAGCAACTGTCTGCTTCTGAAGAACGGAATAAAGAAATAAAAATACTGCAGACTATGAACAGGAAAAGTTAGGCTACGCTGTTAGAGGCCTAAATGAGGAACTGGGACTGAAAAAAACTGAAATTGTGGAATTGAAAGAAAATGTCGAAACGCTGAATGGTGAAATGCAGCGTTTAAGTGTTGAAAATGAGCAACTACAAAGTGAAAACAGTGGCCTTAAATCCGGCATGGAGGATCTGAAGAAAAAAGCTGGTAAAGACAAAGATGATTTTGAAGCGATAAGTAGGGGTTATGCAGATGAGTTGGCAGGTGTAAATGCCAAGATCGAAGAGGTGAATTCCCAAATTGAAATGGTAAACAGCCAGCTGAAAACGGCTAAACTGAAAGTGGAGATATTGAGGAATGAAAAATTGGCTTGGGAGGAACAACTGGATAAAAATCACAAGCTCAATGAAGAAACAACAAAATCCTGAAAAATGAAATAGAGCAAAAGGAAAGTGAAAATGTGAAGTTGAAAGCAGAAAA
>LJIJ01002812.1:0-23461 GCA_001718145.1 Orchesella cincta
CTTTCCTCCAAATATCCCACTTGAGGTAAGTATGATATAGATTAGATTGTGTTGTGCAAATCAACTTCGTTTTTAGTCTGTGTTTTTGTATTGATAATAAAATTGTTAATAATTTTTAGCTCAGCTACTACATCGCTTCATACATTGAAGATGTTCGTGCTCGCGGATTAGCACCTGATATATACATATCTGATATGAAAACTGGTAAGTATATTCATTTTTGTTAGCTGTCTGTCGAAAACTGTGACATTAATCTGTCAAAATATATAAATTGAATGAAAGCAACAAAACAAATGTTTATTTTTTACAGCTCTAAACAATTTTGGTGGAGTGTCTTGGAGGGCTTGAGAGGATTTCGAGAACGCCTATTCCACTCGCTTACTCTGTCCATCTTGCCCATGCCACGTGGCTCTTCATTCTGGCCGCCATTTCAGCTAATTGGCACATTGAACTGGTATACTATACAGTTACTCTCTGCTGCTTTGCTTTTGGTATTCTCGGCATAGGATTGGAAATTCAAAATCCATTTGAAGATGAATATAATGATTTGGTATGTGAAAAAGTCTTTTCCAAAGTTTCTTTAATGGCGTTTCACAATAAAATTGGAACTGTAACTCTATTCTTTTGACTAATTTACATCCATTTGATTTTTAGCCATTTGAATGAGTTCTGTAATGAACTTCACGAAGAGATTTTATTAATTATTGGCCCCGCATGCCAACCCAGAGTCATGGCTGTTGTCCTCTAAAAACCATCCATTTGGACCATCGATCACATTCAATTTACAATATCCCGCATCTGTTATGCGACATTGGGATGAGAAAAAATTACGTCTTAATTTGACTGTAGGAGCTCGTCAGTACTTGAACGAAGACAAAGACAAACAATCTACAAAGATAAGAAAAAGAGATGAAAAAGAAGAGAAAGACGGATCGCAAATCTGGCACCGTCCCCTCACCAAGGTGCTGGGACTGAGGGAGAAAACGAAGACCTCGTTCCATGATTCCCAATGCTTGAGTAAACTGTTTTTTAGTTTCTTGTTTCATAATGACTCTCTGCAAACACTTTTCCGATTGTGTCCCCTACTTATTGAGAAACAACAGGAAAATGGCAAATTATAAAATTGTTACTTTTTGGCTATATTGTTGTCATTTTCTATTGCTTTCCAGTTGCTGTGATTTATAGCAGCATGTCAACTTCTAAGGGGATTGTTATTAAATATGATGATATTTTATTCTTCCATTTTTCTATACAATTTTGGCAATATGTGTAGCAGTTTGTGTTAAAGTTTCAAATGAATAAACTCTTGTAAGTGATGTGCAAATATGTGATTTGATGTTTTTCGTATAAGTAGGATTTCTGTCCTGTATTATAATAGAGATCAATTAGCATTTGGAATGTGGACACTGGAATTCTCGCGCACGACTGACAGTTTGCGTCTGTTCCACTATCTTGCATTATTTCCTATCTATCGTAGCCATATTTATATTCAATTTATTATCATATTGCACGTTTTATTACGATAACAGATTTTCACATCCCGAGAACGTGACAAAAGTACAACAAAATATCTCCCACCAGTTCCTCTTTCTATAAGTCATTTCAAATATTGAGAAACATTTATTGTAAATATGCAAAATATTTGCTGATGTACGCAATCAATCAGTGTACGATCCCACAATAAAAATTAAATCATAATGAATAGAGTGGAAAGCATTGGACTTGAAACGATCACCGAAATATTTCATGATTTTTCAAGAGTACACGGCTAGAAAGTGCCAATCCCATTTTGTGACTCTGACATATTTATCTTCAAAATATAATGATCACTCCATGATATCCACACACTGGAGGTTAAATGTTTATTACGGTTTATTTTATTCCAGTTTCATACTTGGTCCGATTTATTAAGAGAAGAAAGACAGGAATTAGAAAATTAAATGTTATTAATAATTTACTTCAATTTAGCAACGACAAATTTGACCAACGTTTCGGAATTTTCTGTTAAGATGTAAAAATGCAACAAATTTTTACCTGTTCAGGTATTTAAGGTACTACTAACATGACTAGCAAAGAATCATGGTTAGGGAGTTGGCTATTAGAAAAATGGTCTGCATTTATTGGGCTGCTTGAGAAAATCCCTTTTTATTAAGTAAAAAGTGGTCGTATTTTTTTTTATTGTACCTCCAGTTGCCAAATAAATATGATGTGTTGAAATCATAATTTGCATTTACCAAAGCATGTGTTTATTCAATCCGTCATATTTGACGCAGAATTCACCTTCCCGTTGATTGAAAAAGCATCGGCTTTAATGGAAATTGTTTATCCAACCATTATTATAATAGAGAAGAACTGGAAAATTATTTTTGTATATATGAGCAGCGTCAATTACCTCTAGTTTCGGAATTTGCACATGGTATCAAAGAACAATTTGCGTTTTCAACCAAATCAATTGGAAAATGCTAAGTTTGCTCAGCTTGGAGCTAACCATCTTCGGCTAATTTTTTATTGGGAACGTCATCGGTCGATAGAAAACTGCCAAACAAGCATGATATTTTAAATAAAATCTTCTTAAAATTCTTGTCGTCACTAGACCGCATTGCGAAACGCACTTTTCGGAAACAAATTAACATTCAGAATTTATAAGCATTATACCATGCCAATACACGTAAGAATTTGAGCAGTGATGTGCATATTAGGAAGTGAGGGACGATGATCTTTTTAGCCTTTTTCCTTCGTGTCATATTGGACGTTTAAAGGCACAAAAATATTTAAGTAGTTAATGGAAAACAAAGTATGCAACAACATAAGAAACGCGTCTAAAGTTAACTTTCTCCAACTCTCCCCAAAGTGAAAGTTACAATCTTTTAATTGAAAACGATACAGATGAAAAATGTCACACAGTTAACTAAAATTTCAAATTCAAAGGAATCAGATTAGTTTTGAATAAATGTGTTTGCTTGTCTCTATAACAAACGGTAATCAACCTTTTGTCTCATTTTCAGAACTCAATTGCATATTTCACACATAGACGTATTATATTTAATATGCGTGTTTTCTAACTGAGCGCTTTTTAATTTTTGTTGGATTGTTTGGATGATCAGCAGAAAACAAACATTTCTCTCACGGTATGGCACCCAAGCATTTACCGACCTGCAAAATTATTATTAGTGAATGTTCATTAACCCATAAACTGATGAAATTATAACATTTTATGTCATAGGGATGAGTCTCTCCTGCAACTTTCTTTTTAGATGATACGTGATTCGTAATAATCCTCCCAAAGTGAAAGTTGTGGTTTGTTTAGTTGAAAACCATACGAATATATACTTTTAATTTAAAAGATTATCAGGCAATTAAGTGCTAAACTTTCGTCTGTTAAATTTTCAATTTTGACACTTGATTCAACGGAATTGGTGGGAGCTTGTTCCACTTTCACAAGTTTAAAACTATATATCAACCTGTCTTTCATGCGTTTTCGCAATTTGATGATAACTAAGAAGAATGAGACTACTACTATTCCACTCCAACAAAATTACAAATAATCAACCTATTCATCGTATCATGTTTTTTGTGGAGAAATACCTATTAAAATAAAGCGGGAAATTAATCCTTCAAAATAACGTCTCGGCAAACTGTCACAACTCTTTTCAAATAGTTCCATGATTTATAGTCAATTGAGAGAGGATGAACAATTGGTACAACTTTATTAATTCCAATTTATAAATAGTGGCGCTCAATCAAAACATGAGCCAGGGGCATGGTGCTCGTGCAGGATGTATAGTCCCTTTTTTGACCTGGCCCTAGCTGTCCTATGTATTTCTCATTTACAAGCAGCTTTTACCCTTTTTAACAACCTGACTGTAAAAAACCCTCAGTTTTATTTACTCGTGTTGACTTAGGTTAGGGTAGGTATGAAAAGTGAGGGGGAAAGAAGGGTATGCATACAAGTAAGAAAAATGTGTTGTGGGCAATGTGAGAATCACAATGTTTACGTTTATTAGAGATTGCATTGTTAATATTAAAATGTTGTTTGCATGCGAAGAGAGCACTAAACAGAAAGTAAAATGCATTATAAAAATTCAATGAAAAACGTCCAAAAATCATGAAGTCAAAGAAAAACATGCCATGAAAAGTCGCAAAAGGTTGATCTAAGAAAAGGTAAAATATTATAATACCTCACACTTCAGTCCACGTAGGGCGGTTCTTATGTAACAAAACTAATAACATTATCATTTGCTTCAACAATGTTATCTTTTATAGTTATTTCCCATCTATATCTCAAACTTTTAAGTTTTTGCTTCATATTCAAAGGTGCAACCCAAAAACTTGAATGCCTGCAAGTAATATTGACAATATATATCACGTCACATGCACAAATGAGTCAAGACGTGTGTGTTATAAAATCACAAAATTAATGGATTTCACGCTAATAACTGAAGAACAGCAATCATAATGACCTTGTGCCTGAAAACTTGTTAAAAAGTGGAAAATGAGGAAGAAATGTAAATTAGTAACAAGTCAACTGCAGGTCCCATTACTGCAACACGATATTATAAGCAACCCCAGCCAATGATTTCAGAAGTCTGTCCTGACTATTGTTATTGTTAGTTGAGAGTACACAAGGTAAGAACAAGTTTTCAAAGATGTAAGGATGAATCATTGACCCACAAAGAACTTTCAAATATTGATCAAAGCCTCAAACAAATCACCAGTTTACGTTTTTTCCTTTTATTATCAACAAAAATTTATTTACAACAAAAGCTCTTTCCTAAATGATCATATCATGCAGTCATCCTTCTACTATGTATAAACGATGCGATTGCCAGTTTGAGAAGTGCAGTCGTTGAGTTCAGGGTCAAGGTAGAAGAAAAGAAGCTCCGTTGTGTGTGTGTTTGAGTGTGTACAAAAATGGACCGTCTTGGATGGTGTATCAAAGTGAACATTCCCTTCTTTTTCACTATTAGGGGGGCTATAATTGTGAAAATTTGGCCTCACATTTTACTAGTGACTATATATACTGCATTATTGGTATGCATTTCAAATTATGTTGAAGGTTGGAAAATCAATTTTCCCCAAACACTCATTCCGATCCTTGGTTTTGTTACTGGCTTACTCCTATCACATCGTACGAACTCATCTTATAGCAGGTGAATGCAATTAATATTTATTTGTATAAATTTTGAAATAATAAAAGTTCAATGATGAACAATTACTCGTTTTATAGGTTTTGGGAAGGAAAAACTGTTTGGTCAACCATGACATTCAACATCAGAACGCTGGCGAGATGTATCTGGGTAATGGTGGAAGAGACGAAGAAGAGAAGGAAAATACGTCGTGCCGAATAATTGAGAAAGTATCAGCGATAAATGTTTTGGTGGCATTTGTCTACGCGACTAAAAATTATTTGAGAGGAGATTCTTCCTACGAGAAGGGAATCCTTAAACACTTAATAAACCACATTCCCAAATTATTCCCTTTATCAAACTATGAGGAAAACAATTATCAAAAACTTGACATCAGCTCAACTGACGATGAGACCACCATGCAAAATATCAAAGCAAAATATGACAAGAGATATTCTACAAATCTCCCACTTGAGGTAAGCATTAGTTAAAACGGGTGCCGAAATTATATTGTGTTGTTACCAACTAATTTCATCCGCTACATAACCCAGACTTCAGCTTGTATTTCATATTATTATTATTATTATTATTTATTACCGTATCAGCACCCTAATCCTAGGTAGTTACGCTGATAGGAAGGCAGTTATTTTAAGTTACAAGGTCATATATATAAGTATAGTCAATGAATATGTATGGTACGGTATAATGAGAATTAAGTATTATACAGTAAAATTATATCAGATATTACATTTTCAATAATTGAGAGATCACAGTAATAGTTTTCACATACAGCAGGTCTATTATCTATTATTTCATTCCGAATGGCGTCTTTGAACAGTTTAAAAGAATCTATTTCTCTCTGGTGGATGATGAGATTTTAGTCCATGCTGAGGTAATTAGGTATTCAATGGGATCTGAGCATTTGTCTTTCCTTGAGAATTCGTGTGTTTTGTTTCGCGTTTGCACTCTATCGATGGAGCTCTCGTTGAGTTTATTCTTGAAGTAGTTAGGACATCTATTTTTGTTTATATTAAATGCGAGGCACATCAAGTCATAGTTAGCTTTCTCCTCTGGAGCAAGCCATTTAAGTTCATTAAAGTCTTTCTTCGAATAGCCATAACCGAGCACCATATTCACACAGGCTTTAAACACTTTAATCACTGGTTTAATTGCTTTTTTTGCACAGTTGCTCCAGATTGGAACGAGGTAGTAGAGTTGTGATAAGACTAGGGACTCAGTTCATATTTTTAGGTTTGCGTTGCTAATATACTGTCTAATGGATCTTATTTTGTTTAAACTGGCATAACAGTTTTTCACAACTCGATTTATATGGTCATGCCAAAGCAAAAAACTGTCTTTCATTAAGCCTAAACTTTTAACAACTGTTGAACACTTGATTGTGGAACTTTCTACCATTACAGTCATGTTTCTAATTAAATCGTGGTCCTTTTTGTTGCAATAGATTATGAGTTCTGTTTTGTTAGAGTTTAAACATAGATCATTTTGGCACATCCAGTTTGCAATGTTGTCACAATCCTGCTGAAGGTGGCTGAGATCTTGTTCAAGTGTTTCACGGTACAACTCTTTTGCAGTTTGGGAGTCATCAGCGTAGAGAGTGATGTCTGAATGGTTTATTACTTTAGGAAGATCGTTTATGTAGAGCGCAAAGAGTATTCCAGACAAACATCCACCTTGTACGAGACCTCTTTCAGTGGATATCTCTTCCGATTTTTCATCGTTGATGTTAACGTATTGCAGCCGTGGTGAAAGATATGATTGAAACCATCTGGAATCTATGTTGTTGTCTTCTAGTTTGTTGCATAGGTTTGGTCTCCAAATTGTGTCGAATGCTTTTTTAATGTCATGCAGAACCAGCACAGAAGTTGTTGTTCAGAAGTGCGCATTTTACTTTGTTGTAGAGTTTCAATTCAGCGTGTTGGGTTGAGTGGAATGGGCGAAAGCCAAATTGATTATCCGATAATAAGTCGTAGTATAAAATGTAGTTTATCAGTTGGTGATAAACACATTTTTCCATAAGTTTTGCTAATACAGGCAAGATGGATATGGGACGTAAGTCATTCAGGGATGATATGATTTTTGCCTTCGGGATGGGAATTATTTTGGCTCGTTTCAGATCAATTGGGACATGGTGCTGGTTAAATGAAGTGTTGAAGATAGTCATTATGTAGTTTCGCACCTTTGCATACTGGATTACCGTGTTAATCATTTTGTTGCTGATTCCATTTGAGTCTTCAGATGTGCTGGTTTTGTTTTTCATCTTTTTCCAAGATATAATGAGGATGTTTTCAGTTATTTCTTGGATTTCAAATCGTTCTGGTGGTTTATTTTGTATTGGAGGTATTGCTTGTTGTTGAGTTTGTTGAATTTGTTGGCACTGGTTTGAGATCTCAGCAAATGATTGTTGATAGTGTTTGGATTATTAGGTAACTTTTTGTGAATCTGGTCACGTTGAAAGAGGAGCTCCTTTGTTTCCTCACTAAGTTTCATTGGTTTTTCATGTATGGTAATGGTTTTCGAACGAATCGGGGCGTGTTTGTTGAAGAGTTCAATTATAAATTTATTAAACACATTGAGGTTAAGCTCAACTGAGTTTGAATTTGTAATGTTCAGTTCAGCTCTGCAAATGTCGTTATATAACGATTCCTCATCTATTTTCTTATAGTTTCGATAGGAAAATGTTTTTTTCACTCTGGGGGCACGGGTAAACAAAACTGTCGTTGATATTAGTCTGTGATCAGATATTTGATGATCACGGACATTTGTATTATTGCATAAGTTTACAGTATTTGTGATTATCAAATCGAGAAGTTCATCTCCTCGGGTTGGATATTTTATGAGTTGTCTTAAGTTATTTCTTTTTATCACATCCGTTGACAGCTGGTTGTACCATTTTTGTTTTAGGTTGAAGTCACCACATATGAAGAAAGGTCTTTTTGTCAACATCAGTTCCTCAACAATCATAGAAATTGCTAATATGTCTTCATCTACGGTGGTTTTGTTATAGTTTGGAGGTCGATAGATGCAGCAAATTGTAATGGCTTTTAGAAATCGGTCTTTAACTTTGGCAGAGACAAATTCAATTTTTGATAGATTCTTTACAGTTTCGTCGCAGTCAAGGTAGTATGGAGCACTATTTACAGACTTTTTTACGATGATAGCTACACCTCCACCTCTGGATTTTGTGGTATTATCAAGGTCACGATCACTTCTGTAGTGGGTGTAGTTATCAAGCCCTATGATTGCTTTGTTGGTAGATAAGAAGGTTTCGCCTATGCATAGAACATCTATTTCTTCAACTTCACACATGTTTCGCAGAATCAGGATCTTGTTGTTGATAGATTGTGCATTGATATGGCTTATTTTTAGTTTTAATTTTGTTGAGATTGGCTGTGATTTTGAACAGTTGGGGCTAAAAAAACTGGGCGATGGGTAGTATTGGGAATTTCAATTTCTTCAAATTTGCATTGTCTGTTTAGTTGGTATGTTTTGCTCGGGGTCTGGACGCAAAGTTTATGATATACGATTTTTGCAGGGATTTTGGCTCTTTCCAGTTCTCGTTTCTTATTTCTAAGTTGTGCATGCGCCTTTTGGGTGTCCTTGGGAAGGTCTTCATTGAAGAAGATAGGAGGTTTTGATTTGCGACGTTGATTCCAGATGAGTTCCCTTCCTCGCATTGAGGCAAATCGAATTTTTATTGTTCTGGTTTGGTTTACTTGATATTTTCCTAATCTGGTGACAGTGTCAATTTGTATGTTTTCTGTGGTTACTAATTGATTAAGTACATTTTGAACTTTTGAGCGCAACACAGTGTCAGTTTCAGTTTCATCATCTCCTATTCCGGAAATAATGAGGTTTATCTTCTTCAATTCAGTTTCAATTGTGTTTCGGTCAGACTTCAGGTCGCCAATTTGGTCGTCAATGATTTCTAGGTTTTCATAGATTGCTCCAACATCATCACGAAGGCGGTCAACTTGGTTACTATTTTTGGATAGTTCTTCTTTTATCTCTTTTACTGATTGATCAATTTGATCAATTTTTTCGAGTTTGCCCAGTTTGGAGTTTATGTCATCCAAGAGATTTGTGAGTTTAGTGCACTTTTCACATTCACATTCCGAGCATTTGTTTTTCTTACTTGGGTTGGAGGAGTCTGCGGATGCTTCTGAGTTGTTGGTGGTGTCCATTTCATTGGGTCGTTTGCGCATGTTGATGGTGGAGTGGGCTGTGTTGGACTTTGAATGAGCTACTGCTCCTGCAGCCTTGCTTGGTTTAGTCATGGTTGAAGATAATTTAATTTTTATCTGTGTATGTCAAAATTTAAAAGAATATTCAGCAGTATTTTGTTGATAATTAGGACTGAGATGTAGGTACGTTTTCTTAATAGCTAGTTTATATCTTGCCTTGTGGCAAGTCTAGCTGATGTGCACCGTTGCATATGGCCAATTCTTTATATAAATGTCAAATTAGGATTCAGTAATTCGAATTTAGCAACATACAAAGGTGCACACCAGGGACTTGTTTGTTGTGGTAAGTGTCGTCTCGTCCTTCATGTATACATTGTAGGTATGGGTACCAGGTGATTTGTCAGGGCTACAGCTAAGCTGAATGTGGATAGGTATTACTTGATTATGTATATTCAGGAGTACGCTGGTTTAGAAACGCATTATTTCGAAAGTACTAGTTATTTATATAGTTAAACTGTCACTTTTTAAAATTGTCTGTAATAATTATGATCTAAGGATCAGAATGTTATGCTTCATGAATTTTTTCGTTCAGAATTGAATTTTTTATGTTATAAAATTGTTGAGAGAGAAATATGTGCGTACATGCCTGACTTAGAGCACAATATGATCTCACAATATGATTATAAATTTGAATATACACATTTATAACAGTAAAGCGGTATCAATTCCTATTAATATATTTAACTAGAAAGGCAGGATCGGGCCTTGCCCAGAAATACAACACTAAATTCACATTTCAAAAACCGTATTGACAGACACCTATATTACTTACGTTATTAGATCTTATCGGTGGCACGTTCGATTTTATAAATCATGCATCGGAATAGCAAATAAGTCCAAATTCGCTTTACTTATACATGAAGGGTATTAGTTTGTAATTAATTTTACAATTCAAATGAGATAAAGTCGGCACTGTAGTTTTGTTTAAGTTATAGACGTAGTTAAAACTATAAAGCAACCAGAACCTACGAAAACCCAATATTCCGTGAGTATGTGTTTTAGATATCTAAGACACGCGTAGCCAGGACGTACTTACTCAATATGCCGGAACATAATTAATCCGAAGAGTTCCCGTGAAAGAGTTACAGGTATAACATACACCGGCAAACAACATTGTGCATCCAAAAGAATACACATTTAATTGCTGACCCTGTTAACATTTACTTCAGTTACCCTATATCCCAACATACTGAAATTTATTCGTTTTTCATCGGTTCGAGGAACTTTATTTTGGAGTTACTCTAATTAATTAAAAATAAATGTCATTCGCCCGGATTGTGACTCTTTCACATTTCATAAACATATATAGCGACCGTATATACCTAACTAATTTCTTTCAGAAGGGAGATGAAGTGAGGGAATTTTTATGAAAAATCGCATATATTAGAGGATCCATTTGTTGTGCCCAAAATTGAACAGAATGCTCTAGTTGAGGAAAGTTTCCCGATTTTAATGGTGTAATGCATGTTTTTCTGCGTAAAAATTAAAACTTCCAGCCCCAACCAAAGGTACCCTAATTTCGGAATTATTCCATCCCAAAATACTGAAATTTTGTTGTCTTTCATTGGTGCGTGGAACTTAAGTTAGGCGAAATAATTAAAAATAGCTATAATTTGCCTTGAGTGTGACCTTTTCACATTTCATAAACATATGCGGTGGCCGTATATACCTCGCTATTTTTTTCAGAAGGGAGCCAAAGTAATGGAATTTTTATGCAAAATCTTATAAATTGGCCATATTACAATACAAAAATTAACATGATTTATTTCATGTGCACAAAATCAAACAAACTTATCTTGTTGCGCAAAGTTTCCCAATTCTAATGATGTATTGCATGTTTTTCTGCTTAAAAAATTAAAACTTCCAGTGTTAACCGAACTCACCTATTTTTGAATTTAGTCTATCTCGAAATGCTGAAATTTTGTTATTTTTCATTGGTGCGTGGAACTTTTGTTATGCATATTAATTAAAAATCGATGTCATTCGCCTGGATTGTGACACTTTCCCATTTCATAAACATATACGGTGGCCGTACGTACCCTTTCAGTGTCCTTCAGGAGGGACATAAACTAATAGATATTTTATGCAAAATCACATAAATTGGCCATATTACCATGCAAAAATGAAGAGGATTAATTTGGTTTGCACAAAAGCCAAGAGGCTACACGTGCTGCGCAAAGCTTTCCGATTCCAATGATGTAATGCATGTTTTTGTACGTCAAAAATTAAAACTTCCAGCGTCAACCAAATAAACCCTATTTTTGAAAATAGTGTCGATATATATATGATGACAAGTAGCAAAGCATTGAGCTTAGATTAAATACATTGAGAATTAGTTTCGCAGTCCATCAGAAAAATAATGTTTTCGCATAGTCGCAAGTGTGCAGAAACATTATTATACAATCGAGTACTCGATTTGAAAATTCTGTATTACAGGATAGCTGGTAAGCAGTTAAATAAATAATGGGGTTTCAAACACGAATCATTTCCTTGAAGGTAGATACGACAAATATAAGAGTTTGATACTTTATGTCGCTTTACTCTCCCCTATCTTTCTCTAACTATCTCTCTTCATCTATTTCGCAAATTAAAATCTTTCCGGGTAATTTAAGGCAAACAAACCAGCTTTGTTGGTTAACATGCAAGCTACTCTGCACTCAATATGTGTAGATATTCAAAAAAATTGTCGCTATCGCTCCTTCGTGTTATGCTTGAAATGTAGCCGTATGCACGAGGGAACGCCTTCTGCCCTACTTTAAAGCAAGTTTGCGTCATGAGCAACCTCGACAACCAAATCCAGTAGCTTGAGGTAGACGGACGAATTGAGTTGATTTTCCCTTGTAAAGATATGCTTTCTAACTAAAGTGAGATTTTGAAACACAAGATAATTTGTATGCTAAACACTGTTTTGGAAAGATATACGTTGAAAGATTGTTTCCACTTATCAAATAAGTACCAATCACTCACGACTCAACTGCTACATTGTATCCTTATCTTCAACATCAAATTTATAGGAGTCAGAGTTTACACAAAAACGACGTTACTTGAACATGCGTTGTTCTAAACATTCCCATTTTTACAACATTTTGTTATAATATGCTTGGATCTTTTCCGTACATTCTGCAGAAATAATAATATCCTCTATATTTTATTAACGGCTACATATAATAAAATAAGCGGGGCTTCTCACCGAATGCGTATGAATTGGTTTTGGTAGTGCATCAAAAAGCTGGTCAATTTCCTTCACAAAAGCAAATACTTTTTAAAGAACTCTAACTAATATCAACAAAAGTATCGACAAAATTTAAAATTCCGAGTTTTTACCTTAAAATCTCTCCACAACTTTACTTTTGAATAAATTTGTTCAAAAAGAAAGCAAATACAAAGTAATCAGTGATACCATAACTAAACTTTTGACGTTTTAGCAATTATCTAATCCACCAAAATATAATTCATTACCCAAAACGAAAGACAAATACCTTTTCCCAAGAAAATCATTATGGGCGATTGGTTTCCGATGGGATGGATTCTCTGCGCTTTGATTATACAATTGGTGTTCGCTCCAACTTCCACATCCCAGGCTTCCTGCTTGTCTCTTTTGTTCCCAACTCTCAACGCGATGTGGAAGGATTACGTTCTTTACTTCTACAATTCGCAAGAGATTAATGGGAACCAATTTGTACCAGATGCGTCGTTGCTTCCACGGTTCCTCGTAATCCAAAATGAGAGCGGATTAGCTAGAGAACCTTATCGACACTCGAACACATTCAATGTAGTCGTCGCGCCACTTACTTACAGCGCAATGTACGAAAAGCTTCAAAACGTAACTCACGAACTAGGAGGAATTCTTGTTCCATCTCGAACCGTTTTTATCTTCATTTGGGCAAATACGTCAGATTTTAACTATAAGGAAATCCCTGCCTATAATACTGAGCTTTCAGATTGGCACATTCTGATACAAACATTTCCAGCTCTGAAAGTCATCGTTACGTTGGATCACAGCTTTGATTGTAAACAGAATCAGACATCAGTCTCAGTTATCTGCCGTGGATACTGTTCGCCTGTTCCGATACTTGTAGCTGACTTCAATCATTTGTGGAACCGAAAGGGGTTATGCAGACTTCATCGAAACCTGTTTTGGAATGCGAATAAAAAAGAAATCAATGCGTTGGCTCAACTACCTCTTGGTTGGCATAACTATATAGCAAAACAGCCAAATAATGCTTGCCTTAGCCAAAGAAATCGGATAAATTATTATTGCATAGCTGATGTTATGACACTTGACTTTTTGTCCAATATCCACAACATTTCACTTTCGTTTCCTAAAAACACTGTAGAAAACAACAAGAAGTTTAAGTCGTCATATCTTTATCAGGGTCCCGAATTAATCACTTCATCCGTTTCTTACGTAGATGTAATATTGTATAACACAGTGCTCATGCAATTTAGTCATTTTGGTTCCAAAACGATATTTTATTGCAGCAGGACATATGAAGGGAAAGGCGTGTTGGTAAACTTTTCACCTTGGTATGAACCCTTTAGCTTAGATATCTGGTTGTTAGTTATGAGCTTTCTCTCTTTGGCATTGCTTTGCTGCTACATACGTCACCGCCAAGTCAGGAGAGCTGTTGAGGAAACTTTGGGGGTTTTGGTAAATGTTTTTGGGGCACCGACCAATTCTCGAAATTTCGTCGTGATTTTTTCGATGGTATTTATAATGACTCAACTCTATTCAAATGGATTAACCAGCATTGTCACTGTCACTCTACCTCCCAAGGGACAATTCAGCACTATCAAGGAATTCGTAGAGCATGGATATAAAATCCTTTACCAACAACCAAAACAGCTCCTTTCTCCAAACGTCACATTTGGTGAGGGATTTAGGTTGTTAGGTATATCTACAGATGAAGCTTTTAACGTGTCTGATGGCTTTGTTTTATATGAAGACTACGTAAAAATGGTGACTAAATCAGGTCTACGTCTTGGAAGATTTTATGATACAATCGTTTCAAACCTGCATAAACCTTTCATCGAGAAATTGGTGAGGGAATCCAGTGACCAGTTCGATTGTTTTGAGATTCCCCAAACATTTGATGAAATGTTGTGGAGTTGGCAAACCAAAACTGAAAATCAATTTTGGCTCAAAGAGTCCATCCAGAAAATCGTTGCTTCTGGACTTTTCTACAAATGGGAGGCTTGGGTGAGTTGGCATGCTATGCTCTTAGACAAATTGCTCTACAACAACGAATGGGGAGGACCTGAGACAGTCAATATAAGTAAAATAAGAGCAGTTGGCCTGATTATGGCGGCAATACTGACAATTTCAACATGCATCTTTGTAATGGAACTAAAATTTACCTTTAGTTTTTTGAAAATATACCAGAAATTAAAAAAGGTCTACAGTCGTTTGTCACGAGCGCGCATCATGCTTTGGAAATACTGTTTCACTGGACGTTTAAATCGCAGAAATGAAAATGTAATCACTGTCCGCCCAGCTGATAACAGTCCGTAATATGCTTTTGTTTGGAAGAATAAATAAAAAAGTAATGAGACTCCCCATTAAAAAGTTTTGTAGTTGTCGTAAAGCAAAATTGTTGGTTTTAAAAGTTTTAAATAAATTGAGAAAATAGTAAGTTTGAATTTGTTCAGTTGGTTTGTTGTTAAAATTGTCACCGTTTCTTGAGTTATCACTAATAATGTAAAACGTTACATTCTGGTTTATAAAAATAGTTTTGAGTAGTTTGTAAATACACATGTCACAACCAATTGTAATTCAAAACCAGTTTTACATTTTTCAAACTATTTTTCAATCAGAATTGAAAGAGTATTATATTACAAACTTATTGGTTACGTGACTACCAAAAATTAATGCTTATTTTGTTTTTAGATTTCCTTTGTGTGTTGGACTATTTAAGCATTTAACACACTACGAAATATGGTATTCTGGGAATTCGATACGTTGAATTAGGTACCAGAAACTCATATGTGTAAGAATAGTCTGCGAGTTGTAATATAATATATATTGAAACTGCGCTAAAGAATGTAATGTAGATGGTTATTCATAAAATTTCATTTTTAAAACTTTTCGAACAATGAATATACGGTAAATTTTATAATAAGGATTGTTTAAAGTTTTTTAACGAAGGAGAGTTCTCCAGTGTCTGTCGATTTCTTCGGGAAAGCAAAATAAACGGTAATTAGCAAATTAGCAAGGTCATTATCTCCCATTCACCCAAACTCAAACTAATTAGATTAAACACGATTGGTTTTGTTGGCCTACGCATTCATCTACCATAAAAACTAGCCCATATAATACCATGTAATATATTTGCCATTTGTCGCTAATCATGATTTTGTTTCGTTTTTTAACCGTTGTTCGTTTTGTTGATTTTGATGCAATAATAATCAAGTACAATCATCTTTAATGGAAATGTTTCAGTATTTTTTTGAATCAACGTCGTCATCTTTCAAGTTCGGATTTCAAATATTTGCAATCAATGTCAGGTTGAACTTTTTAGTGGTGACGTTTCATCATTTCATCGACGTATCATAAAAACGTTTAATAAGGCATCTTCTTGGCCAGAAGATGCCTTCGATGCAAGGGCAAACCAAGAAGTTCTTGGTTTGAACTTGGTTTCAGTTTCAGCGTTACTAACAAGTAGGGCTAGTGCGAGTCGAATTATTTTAAGACAAAGTATTGATTTCTTGGCACACGAGTACCTTGATGCTTAGTATTTGTGGAACTTGGACATGTGAGCAAGCAGATTTTTCGTATTTATATGAAATGAATATCTATTTGAATGAGTATTTATTTGAGTTTAATGATAAAAAGATGATCAATCTTGTGTTTAAATCTAGAACCTGTTCTTGATTGCGTCTAGCTGGTTGGCATTTTATTTATGTAGTATGTATCAAAAGAAATAAAACGAAGACTGATTCATTTCTAACCTGAAAATTTTTTTTCTCGCCGTTACCTTTTCAGAAAATCATTATTCTTGAATGCCGAAATGGCTCATATCAGAAATAAAAATTAGACGTTGCCGGTATTTTTCCACCCAATAACTAACCATAACTAAGTAGTTATAGTAGTAGTTAATGGTACTATTTATATTTATCATTTGTAACTTTCACTTGTTACGTGTAGAGAACGCGTTTTCTTTATATACGAAGATTTTCAGTGAAATTATTAGATTTATACGTATAGTTTTTGAATTTACAGCTTTATTTTACAAAAAACAGCTAAGAAATAGCTGAGTAAACAAAGAAAATTAATTATATCTATATCGCCCAAAGGAATTTTGGTTATAACATGAAACGCACAAAGTCCACCACTTGTTGTGCATGCAGAGGTACAGAGCAAAGCAGGTGAACATTTTGCAAGGCAAATGCATGGGTGCTTACAATGCATTGGCTCGGACTTGCAACACCTGCTTTCAGAGCTTTTCGACTCGCTCTTCGACTTTTAAGCAAGTCGACACGGCCGGAGCTCAGGTGTTACAAGTCCGAGCCAATTCATTTTAAGTACATTTTAAGTTGTTATATAAAATGTGCATTTGCTAGCAACAGGTTGTCCTATGTACCTGCTATGTATTTTGCCACCAATGTATTCAATGTAGCACAGTATGGAAGTAATTTTTAGCATTATAATAGGTATAGATGGAAAATTGCAGTCAGTCTAAATACATTACTGTTTGTGAAAATGAATTGATTCTATGATTAGAAAACTTAGCAACTTTCATACCATTTAGACCTTTCGTGTTTTATGTAGAATTATTTTGCGGTTCTAATCGTAAGTCAAATAGTTTAAAATATTATTTAAAAGTATTCCATTAGGGATATTGAAAACCCTCAATATTTGTAGTATATTAACTACAACTTGAAGTATTTGTTGAATTTAAAATGGCGAGGAAAATGCCAAAATAGAATTGTGAATCGATTTCTGTAATGACCTAAATAAAAACAAAACTACACAAATATATTTTGTGTGTCAACGAAACCTAACACATCTTGTCGTAACACACAATCATCGAAAGGTAAATCCGAGCGATTAATTTACCTCCTGTGGCAACATGAATCGCCAATGTCGTACCTTTCGCAATTTGGCAATACGGGCAGTACAAAAAAGCCACATTTTCTTCGAATACATTGAGTTTTTGTTTGTAAAGACGGAAGGTAATCGAAAACAGTTTCTCTAAAATGAATAAGTATCAGCTGTGCGGACAACTAGTACATGGTTATTTGTGCCATTCAAATTCCTAGTGCAACCATAATTCCACAAACGATTAGCCACGTTCCCAATCATCTGATACATTTTCAAAAAACTATTCCCTATTTCAATTACAAAAACTGCTATTGACATCATAAGCATCACAGCCCAAAAAATGACCACCGCCCTACTCTTAGTGATTTCAACCGTCTCAGGTTCTCCTCTAACGTTTTTATAGTGCAACTTGTTCACAAGCAGATAATGCCAATCTGCCCAATCGCCCCATTTGTAGAAAAGTCCAGATGCAACGATGTTCTGGATCGAATTTTTGAGCCAGTGCTGATTTTCTGTTTTGGTTAGCCAACTTTTGCACCTTGTATTAATTGTTTGTGCAAGCTCAAAGCAGTTAAATTGGTTACTGCTATCCCTCATTAGTTTTGAAGCTCCTGTGCATTATTTTTGAGGTTGACGATCATATAAGTATCCAAACGTAGATCTGATTTTGACAAAATTTCTATATAATTTTTAATATCGACTATGAATTCAGAAATGTGAAAAGCTTCATCTACAGAAATACTCAATGAATAGAACTCTTTCCAATATAAATCTGTAGGGAAGAGGAATTCTGCGCTTTGTTAAAAATTATTTTTATCATGGTTTACTAATTCCTTCAACGTATCAACGGGCCTTTGGCTGCTGGAGTGACAGTGATAATGGTAGTTAATCTTGAATAGAGTTGCGACATGAGAAATGACATTGAATAAATCACGATGAAATGTCGTTTATTGACCGGTGCTCCAAAAATGCCGGCGACAAATCCGATCAATTCCTCGATTACTTTTCTTGCTCGACGACGATTTCTGTAGCAGCAAAGAAACGCAAAAACGAGGACGCTCAATGTTGCTGCCCAAATTTCCGAGCTGAACGGTTCGTTCCAAAGAGAAAAGTTTGCAATCATTCCTGTTTCAGAGCGCTTTCTGGTGCAATAAAAGCTGTTTCGGAGTCGAAATGGTTAAAATGCATGCGACCAGCGTCATACAAATATAAATTAAGAAGTTTATATTTGTCATGATTAATTCTGGGCCTTTATAAGTATGTCCCGCACATCATTTTTCTACTGTTTTCAAAAGTACCTTATGCAAAGAAAGTGTAATGTTGTGGATTGCCGACAAAAAATAAAGTGTCATGATCCGCCTGTCGTATAGGTGATGCAACCAAATCTTTTTCTTTAGGGAAAACAAATTTAGTAGTTTTCCGACGAATTGAAGCTGAAACCAATTGTAACCTAAATCCAAAAAAGCAGGGAGTTCCTTTTTGTTTGCATTCCAGAAATAGATACGATGAAGAGCGTATAATTGGGTGCGGTTCACATTTGAGCAAAGACAGCTGCAACATTCGGGCAGAGGAGCAGTAATCACGGCAAATTATTGTGAACTGTTTTTTTCCAAGTGGCCCTCAAACTTTGAGGCAAGTCAGAATCACTTTAGTGCTGGAAAAGTTGAAATTTATATTCCAATTGAGAGAATTGTAATTTGCGCGAAATTATTTCTTTAGAAAAGTCTCGTAACAGCGTGTATAATCCCACACAAAATTACCATGCTACGTGATGGTACATATAGAGTCGCCTAAAAGTACTAACAGCTCGTTCATGCTGGCCAACATTTCCATGTATGAGTGGGCTGGATGACCAATTGAATGTGTGGAATTTTGTAGTGTTTCGCGTCTCATCCCATTTTTCGTCTTTAATTGCAATAACTCTTGCAGCAATGATGAATCTGGGGCAAACCAGCCTTTGCCCGATTTTGGGGAGTTGAGTAATAAACGTATTCTTCCAGTTGGATCGGTGAAAAAAGGTTAATCAGGCAGTTTGTGCGATAACACGAAACTGGTAAACAGGAAATAGTGACATCCAAAACATTCACGTACTTGTGAGAGTTCATTATCGAAAGTTTCCAATTGTTTTCCATTTTAAATTAATAGTATATTGCTTGACAATCGTATTAGTGTATATATTCTTCCTCTGGAGAAAATTGTCAAACCAGTTTTTCAGCTGACAAATGTTTTAACTACTGAAGTCTAATTTATAATTAACTGTTATCGAAAAACTGACAAGCCAATCAATGCCTAAAGCTTCATAGTAATAGAAGTGACAAACTGTGTTTAACTGGCAGAACTGACGCAGTGATTTGTTGATCATTCGAATTCGTTACTATGTTATTTGAAATATTGTTCACCGTTTCTAAGCTCAGTTCTGCAGTTAGCGGAACACAGTTTGTCACTTATATACTATGAAAGCTTTAAGGCATTGATTGGCTTGTCAGTTTTGATAACAGATTAATTAAATTAGACTCAGTTAGTAAAACATTTGTCAGCTGAAAACTGGTTTTTGACAATTTTCACTCTTCAGAGGAAAGAATTATAACTAATACTTATTTGTCAAGCAATATACTATTAATTTAAAATGGAAAACAATTGGAAACTTTCGATAATGAAACTCTCACAAGTAGTAATGTTTTGGATGTCACTATTTCCTGTATTACCAGTTTCGTGTTATCGCACAAACTGCCTGATTAACCTTTTTCCTCACCTGAATACCAACTGGGAAGAATACGTTTTATACTTCTATGACTCCACCAAAATCGGCAAAGGCTGGTTTGCCCCAGATTCATCATTGCTGCCAAGAGTTATTGCAATTAAAGACGAAAATGGATTGAGACGCGAACACTACAAATATTCCAACACATTCAATTTGGTCATCAGCCCACTCATACATGGAAATGGTTGGCACAGCATGAACAGAGCTGTTAGTACTTTAGGCGACTTTCTTGTACCATCACGTAGCATGGTAATTTTTGTGTGGGATTATACAGCTGTTACGAGACTTTCTAAAGAAATAATTCGCGCAAATACAATTCTCTCAAATTGGAATATAAATTTCCAACTATTTCCAGCACTAAAGGTGATTCTGACATTGCCTCAAAGTTTGGAGTGCCACTTGGAAAAAACTTCAGTCACAATAATTTGCCGTGATTACTGCTCCTCTGCTCCGAATGTTGCAGCCGTCTTTGCTCAAATGTGGAACCGCACCAATTTATACGCTCTTCATCGTATCTATTTCTGGAATGCAAACAAAAAGGAACTCCCTGCTTTTGATTTAGGTTACAATTGGTTTCAGCTTCAATTCGTCGGAAAACTACTAAATTTGTTTTCCCTAAAGAAAAAGATTTGGTTGCATCATCTATACGACAGGCGGATCATGACACTTTATTTTTTGTCGGCAATCCACAACATTTCACTTTCTTTGCATAAAGGTACTTTTGAAAACAGTAGAAAAATGATGTGGGGACATACTTATAAAGGCCCAGAATTAATCATGACAAATATAAACTTCTTAAATTTATATTTGTATGACGCTGGTCGCATGCATTTTAACCATTTCGACTCCGAAACAGTCTTTTATTGCACCAGAAAGCGCTCTGAAACAGGAATGATTGCAAACTTTTCTCTTTGGAACGAACCGTTCAGCTCGGAAATTTGGGCAGCACATTGACGTCCTCGTTTTTGCGTTTCTTTGCTGCTACAAATCGTCGTCGAGCAAGAAAAGTAATCGAGGAATTGATCGGATTTGTCGCCGGCATTTTTGGAGCACCGGTCAATAAACGACATTTCATCGTGATTTAATCAATGTCATTTCTCATGTCGCAACTCTATTCAAATGGATTAACTACCATTATCACTGTCACTCCAGCAGCCAAAGGCCCGTTTGATACGTTGAAGGAATTAGTAAACCATGGATACAAGATAATTTTTAACAAAGCGCAGAATTTCCTTTCCCCTACAGATTTATATTGGAAAGAGTTCTATTCATTGAGTATTTCGGTAGATGAAGCTTTTCACATTTCTGAATTCATAGTCGATATTAAAAATTACGCAGAAATTTTGTCAAAATCAGGTCTACGTTTTGGATACTTATATGATACGTCAACCTCAAAATATAATGCACAGGAGCTTCAAAAACTAATGAGGGATAGCAGTAACCAATTTAACTGCTTTGAGCTTGCACAAACAATTAATACAAGGTGCAAAAGTTGGCTAACCAAAACAGAAAATCAGCACTGGCTCAAAAATTCGATCCAGAACATCGTTGCTTCTGGAATTTTCTACAAATGGCGCGATTGGGCAGATTTGGCATTATCTGCTTGTGAACAAGTTGCACTATAAAACGTTAGAGGAGAACCTGAGACGTTGAAATCACTAAGATAGGGCGGTGGTCATTTTGGGCTGTAATGCTTATGATGTCAATATCAGTTTTCATAATTGAGTGTGGAAACAGTTTTTTCAAAATGTATCAGCTGTTTGGGAACGTGTTTAATCGTTTGTGGAATTATGGCTGCATTAGGAATTTGAATGGCACAAATAACCATGTACTAGTTGTCCGCACAGCTGATACTTATTCATTTTAGAGAAACTGTTTTCGATTACCTTCGTCTTTACAAACAAAAACTCAATGTATTTCGAAGAAAATGTGGCTTTTTTGTACTGCCCGTAATTGCAAATTGCGGAAAGGACGACATTGGCGATTCATGTTGGCCACAGGAGTTAAATTAATCGCTCGGGATTTACCTTTCGAGATTGTGTGTTACGACAAGATGTGTTAGTTTCGTTGACACCACAATAATATTTGTGTTAGTTTTTTGTTTTATTTGGTCATTACAGAAATCGATTCACAATTCTATTGGCATTTTGCCTCGCCATTTTAATTCAACAATATTCAAGTTGTAGTTAATATACTACAAATATTGAAGGTTTTCAATATCCCTAATGGAATACTTTAAATAATATTTTTAATCTATTTGACTTACGATTAGAACCGCAAAAATAATTCTACATAAAACACGAAAGGTCTAAATGGTATGAAAGTTGCTAGTTTTTAATCATAGAATCAATTCATTTTCACAAACAGTACTGTATTTAGACTGACTGCAATTTCCATCTATACCTATTATAATGCTAAAAATTACTTCCATACTGTGGCTACATTGAATACATTGGTGGCAAAATACATAGCAGTACTAGGACAACCTGTTGCTACAAATGCACATTTTATAATAACCAATTAAAATGTACTTAAATGAATTGGGCTCGGACTTGTAACCCTGAGCTCCGGGCCGTGTCGACTTGGCTTAAAGTCGAGAGCGCGAGTCGAAAAGCCTCTGCAATGAGCAGGGTGTTGCAAGTCGAGCAATGCATTGTAAGCACCATAGCATTTGCCTTGCAAAAATGTTCACGGTCGCTGCTTTGCCTCTGTACCTTCTGTATGCACAAACAAGTGTGGACTTTTGTGCGCTTCATGAAACCAAAGATTCCTCTTGGGTCGATATAGATATAAAATTTTCTTTGTTTTACTAACAGCTATTCTTAGCCTGTTTGTTGTAAAATAAAAGCTGTATTAAAACTATACGTTACACATTATAATTTCAAACGTGAAAATCCCGTCCGCACTACTTGACAAGAAACGCGTTCCTACACTACAAGTGAAAGTTACCATGCATCAAACCTACTCAATAGTACCATTAACTATACTATAACTACTGTAGTGTATGGTTAATGTATTGGGTGGAAAAATAGCCGGCAACGTCTTATTTTGATTTCTGATGCATGAGCCATTTCCGGGCATCTCAAGATAATCATTTTCTGAACTAAGGTAACGGCGAGAAAAAGAATTTTCAGGTTGAAATGAATCGAGTCTTCCGTTTTTTATTTCTTTGATACATAACTACATAAATAAATATCCAAA
The DNA here is from genome assembly GCA_001718145.1 of Orchesella cincta. Lineage (NCBI taxonomy): Eukaryota > Metazoa > Arthropoda > Collembola > Entomobryomorpha > Orchesellidae > Orchesella > Orchesella cincta. The sequence goes on from LJIJ01002812.1 coordinate 23,392, forward strand.
TCACCAGCTAGACCGCAATCAAGAACAGGTTTAGATTATAAACACGATTGATCATCTTTTTTATCAATTA